>CANYBF011454426.1:0-10838 GCA_948192965.1 Dalechampia spathulata | reverse complement strand
AAAATCCCGAACCCATACTCTGAAGAAACTAAGGTCGTTTTCAACTCTGGAAAACCTAAGTTTTATTTCCTAGTTTTCAAAGTTAATTCAATTGGATTAATAGAAACAAACTAGGTGGCAACTCCACACTCTGCTTTTTCTCAAAAAGGTAAAACCTGAAAAGCCGGAAACGGAACCAAAGCTCATAGATATATATATTGATTATCTGTTATATATATAAAAAAATTTCGCACTTAGTATGAATGTATGGAATCCCTTGTTGAATGATTATTAATTTTCTTAATGGGAATTGGTAATCATTTGACGAGAGCATGTTACGTAGCCAGAAGACGTGACACTATGTGTGCCACACATGAGGGACATGTGGCACACATAGGGGTATAGGTGGCGTACATACCCCTTAAAATTGAAGGAAAACGAAGAAAATGGGAAAAACGGGAAGAAATTACCTTGTAGCAGAGGCTTTTCTTCCTTGTTCTTGCTTCCTTCCACGTATAGGGAGCCTAACTAGTGCCAAATTGTCTCTAAATCCTAAGATTTAATTAATTAAGTGTTTAATTAATTTTTGGGAGAATTTTGGCAAAGTTTTGGGTGCCCCTTGGAGCAATTTCGGATCCCCTTCAGATGACCCTTAGCTCTATATTTATAGAGCAAATTTTAGGTGTGGCAATTTTGTAATTTTGGCCCGGATTTGAAAAAGGCTCATTAAGGCTAAAAAGTGGCATATGGGATGCCGTGGGTCGTGCCTCGCGTAGGCACTAGTGGGAATGTGTTCTACGCGTCAAGAACACTCAAATTGGTGAATTCGGGCGATGGGACCGTCTGGGTACTATTCATAATGAATAGTACCCTTATGGGCCCCACAACACAAAAGGGCCCAGAAAGTGGCAAATAGCATACCAAGCGTTTTGCCTCAAGTGAGGCAATGAATAAGGTGTGTTCTGTGCGTACAGAACACCTTAAAACGGATAATAGTGAGAAGTAGGCCCTACTAGTGTTTAGCGGGCCCCACAGCGTGGTGGACCTACAAATGTGGCATTCGGGATGCCACGAGATGTGCCTTGCATAAGGCAGCAGCAGAATGTATTCTGTAAGTACAGAATACACAGAATCGGTTAATTGGGGAAGCGGGCCCCGCCTGCATACTATTCATAATGAATAGTGACTTAGGTCCAAAATGTAATATTTTACATTTTGTGTATCCTACCATGCATTGACAGGTGTGAAATATATTCTGTAAGTACAGAATACACAGAATAGACTAGTAGAAGCTACGAGCCCCACTAATGTTCTAGGTGGGCCCCACAGCGTAGTGAGCCCAGAAGATGGCATTTGCGATGCCAAGCATTGTGCCTTGCGTAAGGCAGCTGAAAAATATATTCTGTAAGTACATAATACACAGAATAGGTTATTGGGGGCTGCGGGGCCTGCTTCTGTTTAGTGGGCCCCACTTATGTACTATTCATGATGAATAGTACCTGGGGCCAAAAATGCAACGTTTTGCATTTCAAGCAATTTGTCTTACGTAGGCACTAAGGAAGGGTGTTCTGTACGTACAGAACACTCAGAATATGTGGCGGGTCCCGCCAGTCGCCATGGTGGGCCCCACCAATTCTGAAATGTTCTGCACACCAGGACACACAGAATAAGACACAAGGGCCTATACACATAATCGGGATCGATACTGGGGACTAAATCCTAACCGAATCAACTAAGATCCAAAATTATACGATGGTGAAAAGTCAGGGTCAACATGCACATTTCATGAAAAAGGTAATAAATAATGCACATTGTAGGAAAAAGCCAATGTACAATGCATATTTAAAGAAAAGGGTAATGTGTGATATACATTATAAAATATATGACACACGTTATGGGTTTCTAGGAGCATTTTGATAATAAAAATACCAAAACTCATTAGAATGATCATGGAAATTATTTCAAAAATTCTAGAATCTTTTATAGTTTCATCTAAGATTTATAACAACTCATAATCAATTTTAATTGTCCTAACAAATTTTCAGTAAATTAAATGGATTTAATTATGAAAATTAGGTTTTAAAGTTAAAACATCAAAACATTAATAAATTTATGACTATTTCAAATCATTTAAGCTATATATAAAGCCTAATTGCTATTGAAACATTTATTTAGATTGAAAACTCATTAAAAAATGGTCATAAAAACTCAATTTCTTTTTTACCAAACTCGAACTGTGCATCACATTATAATGTGCATTATGCCTTCTAAGGATAATTTGTGCTACACTTTATTACATATATTGCTAGGAAGTATGATACAAATTAGTTTTTTACAAAATAAAAGACATCATATAAATTTGATGAATTTTTTGCTAAGTCAAATTATTTTTGAGCTAATATGATGCTTAATTATTGTTAATACATTTGAGTTTTAAGTGAAAATGAATGAAAAACATAATAAAAATTGCAAGTTACTAGGAAGAAATTAAAAATTAAGGGAAAGTCATAGAAGCAACAAAAAAATCAATGAAAATGATGAAAATGAATGAATATTATAACCTTTCAGAGCTTACCCAAAGTTAGAGAAGGTGATTTCTTGATTCCAACTAGCTTAAGTAGACTAATTAGTGCAAAATTAATCTTTAGTTAAGTTCTAATTAAGTGATTAATTTTTATAAGTTAATTTCAATAGAATTTTGTAAGTTCTCATTAATTTCCCGTTTTTCATAAAAACCCATTAAGAATTTATGAGTAATAATTCCCATTTTTCATAAAAATCCATTAATAATTTATAAGTAATAATGAAAAGTTTAAGTTTTTTGTAAAGACACCTTGTTTAAGAATGTTCATCATACAATGCAACATATGATGCATGTTATATTAAGGACAATAGAAAAACATCATTTTTCACTTAGTTCTTGCATAATTTTAGACTAAATGTCCCCTTAATTATGTGGAATTAAAATAAGCTTCATCATTAAACAATGAAGGTGAAAACTAAATTTCAACCATATAACTTCATTTAATCAATTAAAAGAGTAAAAAGTAAAGCTACATTATGCTTTAATGGAAAGTATTAATTAATCTTATTACTATTTAAATAATTAATGAATTACTTTTGATTAGAAGGTGTCAAATAATATCAAAAGGAAGAAGGAAATGAGTATGAAAATGGTTCTTTAAATTAGAAGAAAGAATTAAATTAAAAAGCTTGAATTTCAAGATAAGCTTGCATACATGTATATATGTGCATATATGTGTATGACAAGTCATGGTTTCATTAACATATATTATGACTTAGTTGAATAATAATGATTTCAGTGGTTAAAGGATTGTTTTCTACTTAATATGAATTTTTACAAATTTGTAATTTGCATTACCTTAAAATTTGGACTTTAATTAATGATCTAATTATAGATTTTTTCTTATACCAAATGCATGTGATTGAAGGAATGATTGCTTATTTTTAATAGAAGAGAAAAAGGCTTTTACCATATACAAATGATTATTAATTAATTAATTTCTAACAAAGTTGAATGTGATTGCATCAAATTCATGAGCTAGTGTATGATATGTATTAATGCATGATTGGCAAGATATTATTAATGTGATATTTTTTTACCATAAAACTTATGCTAACTAAATAGTAATTATGGAAAATGGATATGTAACAGCATGGAATTGAATGAATTTAGCATGAATATGTGTATGTATAATGATTCTACTAAATTGAATTTCTAATATATGTAATGATGGTCTAGGAATTGGAAGAATTAAATGTGTACATGTGTGTGTAAGATTTAAAGATATAACCAAACATGGGAAATGTTTAAAGATTAGGCTAAATTATAAAATGGTGCTTATGCACCTTGTTAAATTAAAGTAACAATAAACAAGTAATTGTTCAATTATGGAAAATAGGAATGCTTGTTTAAAAAATTTATAAGTGAATATATGTATGATCATGTTACCGTTTAATTTTTATATTAATTATCAATTATTGATAGCTTTATCCATGAGCTAAATTTATATTTTAAGATGTATGGAATGATCATGTAGTTGAAAAGTAGTTATGTAATTAATCAAATGCTTCATTATCATATAATGAAGGACCAAATCAATGTGTATTTATGAATTTATGAATTTATGATTAAGATTCTATTTAATTAATATAGGAAAATGGATGGGAATGAGCAAATTAAATGGATAAATTACTTAAGTCCATGAAGTGTTGTATATGATGAATGACACTGGTTTTCAAAAGCTATTAATACATTACTTTATAATTACTATTTGATGGCTAAATATGTAAACAAATGAAATGGTTATAAAAGCCAAAATTGTATTAATGGTAATAGCTAAATATGTAAACAAATGAATGGCTATAAAAGCTAAAATTGTATTTAATGGCTAAATATGCATACATAGTAAATATGATGTGTTTTTACCTTATCACATGCTTATGTGTATGTTAAAAATTAACCAATATTAATGGGTATTGACTGAGCTGAACATTATTAGATGGAAATATATAATTGTAGTGAAGATAACTATTTAAAAAGGAAAAGACAAAATAATTATTAATTAATTCATATAAGTATCTAATGTATTTAATAGCAAAGTGGTTGTTAGGTTGGGAATTATGAAATATTCATATGAATATCATTTAAGTCAAACAAGATTAATATTTGAGCTATGAATTTCTAAATAAATTTGGAAAGATAATTAAGTTTTTATTAAGGTAAACATGGACTAGTATGTAGTTAATAGGTTTGAATACCAATCCAAATAGACTACTAAACATGCTTAAGATTATGAGTAATTAAATGTCATAGTTTTAGGCTTATAAACATATTGATCAAATGATAATAAGTGCTTCTAAGGAAGAAGAAATGGTTTGCTAGCCTTTTCTACATATATGCATGAATGATAGTTGTCAAATAGATCAAACTTAATGAGATCATTTAGAATAGGGAATGAATGAATCAAATGTAAAAAGAAGTAGCATAAATACAAATATATGAATGGTATGTAATAAAGTATCCAATAGTTATATTGAAACAAATACAAATGCATATACATGTTGTACTTGAATGGTGAAACATGCTCTCATAGAATGATTAATAAACCTTATATCATTTGGAATTCACTAACCACCCTACAAAGAATATGTAAATTTTTTTAATTTGGATTAAATATAATTTTCTTGTATTTACCAAATTTATTTTTACTACATGAATCCTTTACACATATTACCTATCCAACTACATATCAAATAATGCATTTATGCATTTTTATACCTATGGTATACCATTGGTTCATAATATCATCAATCATAGCATTTTCATAATATATAAGTTATTAGCGTATTCATAATCTATTAACAATTTATTGTATTTACAAACTATTTACATACTCATAAGTGCAACAAACCAATGACTTTACATATTGCCTTTATATTATTTATTTATATGTGATAGTTATATACATAATATAAACTTGATTGGCGTATATTGAGTTTTATGTCTTTGAACTGCAAAATGTATTAATGACTAACTATTCTCTCTACCTTAGTGTCCCTAACCTATGTATACAAAGCAAATAATCATTATAGATAGCATATAACATTTCTAATAATGGTAAAATATCATTCCCACTTGAAAACCATCAAAAAAAATTCCTTTTGTATTTCAATTTCATCATGATTGGAATAACATATAGCAACCATTTTATCACATCATAAGAATTAGTCCCAAAACCAGTGGTCAAGAGGAGGATTAATTGATATACTTTAAAAATTTAAAACAATTTTTCCAAACTATTTTTGAAATCAATAAACTAAAATGAACTTTAGCAAGCTATTTTATCAAAATAAAAAATATTCAAAAATAAATCAAAGTTATGGAAATAACTTGATTAATTTTTGAAAACTCCCTTTTGAAAATTAGTAGCTTGATTGAAGTGAAAAACCTTTATAAAAAGCAATTTAGAAATAAAGAAATTGAAAAATAACATGCTAATAGATGAGAAAAAGAGAAAAGAATATCTGACACATGATATATAATGGTTCGGCCTAAATGCCTACATCCATTCTTTCAAAACCAATGTTTAAGGCTCTATTAAAACAATGAGTTTTCAAGGCTGACTTGGAACCTTTATAATAAAAGTATTCAATTGGTTAACTTGTAACCTCTTCAAGTATTTAGCAGGCTAACTTGGCAACCTCTTTAAGTTTTCAGTAGCCTAACTCAATAATCTCTTTACAAGTTTTTAGTAGGCTAACTTTTAAACTTAAGTTTTCATAGGCTCATTTGCAACCTCTTCAAATTTTCTCACAAAGGCTAACTTGATAACCTTTTATAAAAAATTAAATGATTTAAGAATACAATATTCACCATGACCTTTGCAAAACCTATTGAAAAGATTGAGAATAAATATTCAAATTAAGCTCTTTTAGAAACACTATAAAGTTGTATATCAATTTAATCCCTTTCCTTCTCGTATCTGTTATTTTTATTTTCTAACTTCAAAATTCTTCTATTTGTATTTGAAAATGTGACTATTATATTCCAAAAATATATAGAGTGTGAATAAGTAAGTTAATCAAAATCAATCTCAAAATAATTTTTTCTTACGTTAAATCAATGAACTTATTTCACATGACAAATAGATTTATTACCATAAATAATCTTTGAAAACTTAACATTTTTAGAATATGAAAGTATATCTAAAAATCATTTTATCAAAAAAAAGGTAATGTTTTATCTTGATTTGAACTTCATAATTTAAATATCCTTAAAATTTTCTTAACAAAAATTCTAAGAAAGTAGTTGTTGAATATTGATTTCCACATTGGTCCAATCTACCTCCATTTTAATTTTCAAAAAATCAAAAATGTTATATCTGCAAAAATTCTTTTGAAAATAAAATCAAAAAATATTCCAATATAGGTAATGGATAATTATCTTTATCTTTCCAAATATTTGAAATAATAAATCCATTAGATAATTACCTAGTCAAAACATATTAATTAAGACATTTATCAAATTAAATCATTTTCCATTAAAATCCAATAATTACATGAAGTAAAGAAATTAATGCGATTAGCAATCAATCAAAATAATTATAAAAAAAATAACAGTAATTAATCAGGTGAGAATCCAAAAATGACGTGATTAACTATGATATCCAATGATAGAAAATATTTAATCCAAAAACATAAAAGTTAATAAAATCAATTAAGTAAAAATCACTTAAATTAATTAAACAATACTTAAACTAAATTAATATCAATTTTAGCATTCATCAAAATTGAAAACTCAATATTCTCCTCCTTTTTTATGATGATAAAATATGATACAAAATAAAGTTTAAAAATGTTAAAAATAGAATTTTAAATCATTAGTTAAAAAGCATTAAAGCAAGAAGAAAAAAACTTACGAAAAACTTCCCTTTTTAAAAACCTTTTTGACATGTCATATCTAGAGAGAAATGCTCCCCTTGAAATATTGTCATATCTAAATAAACATATATCCAACGCATAGGACAATTTATCATAGGCTAAGCTCTCCTTGAAATATTACCATATCCAAACAAACATATATCACAGGGTAATATAAGATCCAATAAAATCCAAAATAAGGCATGCATGCAAAACTAACAAAAATAACATGCAATGCAACATATATTCTTATCCCCCATACATGCAAAACAAACTAAAACTACATGCAACACATAAACTATAATGCTTCAAACATATTATACCATCCAATTATGAATTAAAAATGCACATACCCAGATATCTTCTTAAAAACATAAATTGATCCTCACTTAGTGGTTTCATCAAGATATCAACAAGCTAATTTTTTGATAAGTTTTATCCTTAAATGTTGCATAGGATTTTTTGATAAGTTGATTGCACTTGTGTTATCATAATAAATTAGAATATTCACATATTTAAATTCATAATCTTCTAATTATTGCTTCATCCATAGAATTTATGTCATACAACTTCTAACTGAGAGACATTTGGCTTCAGCTATTGATAATTGCATGGATGTTTTCTTCTTGCTAAACCATGAAATGAGACAATGACAAAGAAATCGACATGTCCGGAAAGTGCTTTTTCAATCAACTTTATTTCCTGTAAAATCTGCATCACTATAGCTAACTAGATCAAGTGAAGTATCTTTAGGATACCGAAGCTCTAAGTCTTCAGTACCATTGAGATACTAGAGAATCCTTTTAACCATAATTAAATGTTACTCTTTAACATTGGCTTGAAATTTCACACATAAGCACATACTAAAGTGAATGCCAGGTCTACTTACAGTCAAATAAAGTAGTGATCTGATCATACCTTAATACATCTTGACATCCATACTTTTACCTTTCTCATCTTTTTCAATTTTTGTTATTGGTCTCATAGGAGTTCCACAAGCTTTAGCATCATTCATTTTGAATTTCATTAAAAGTTCCTTTATGTACTTAGCTTGATTAATGAAAATTCCTTACTTGCTTTGTTTGATTTGTAATTCAAGGAAAAATGTGAGTTCTCTCATCATACTTATTTTGAATTCCTTTTGCATCAAACTTACAAAATCCTTACACATAAGCTCATTAGTTGATCCAAAGATAATATCATCAATATATATTTGAACAATAAGTATGTCATGCTTATGATGTTTTGTAAATAAAGTTGTATCAACTTTGCCTTTTATAAAATTATTTTCTAATAAAAATGTGTTAAGCCTATCAGACCAAGATCTGGGAGCTTACTTAAGACCATACAACGCTTTTGTTAATTTAAAAACATAATTTAGTTTTTCAAAATCTTCAAAAACTAGAGGCTATTTTACATAAATTTTCTCATTTATAAAACCGTTTGAAAATGCATTTTCATATTCATTTGATAATGCATGAAGTTTTTATGAGATATAAATGCACATAAAAGTCAAATTGCTTCAAGTCTAATAATAGAAGGAAAAGTCTCATCAAAATAAATACCTTCCTCTTGGTTGTAAACTTGAGCAACTAACCTTACTTTTTTCAAACCACATTGCCTTTCTAATCAAGCTTGTTTCAAAACACCCATCTTGTTCCAATGATTGTATGATCCATTGGCTTAGGAATAAGTGTCCATCCTTTATTTCTTTTAAACTAGCTTAGTTCATCTTGCATTGTATTGATCTAACTTTCATCACTTTATGCATCAATCACATCTTTTGGTTTAATTTCAAAAATGAAAGCCACATTTTTAATAAGATTTCTTATTTGAGATCTTATCATCATCTTCTTGAATGGGCTAGTAAACATGTCTTCCTTTACATGAATCCTATGATATTTCCACTTCTTAGGAAGATTGCATTCTTCAACCATTTATTCAACAATTTATTGTTCATCAGGAAATTGGCTGACTAATTTTTTTGTTTTGCCAAATTAACGGACTAATTTTCTTGCATGCTAATACTATTTCCTACAGAATTATCATCAATAGAATATCTACTAGGTAGAGTGTTGACCCTGACTTTTCACCCTCGTATAATTTCAGATCTTTATTGATTCGGTTAGGATTTAGTCCCCGGTATCGATCCTGATTATGCGTTTAGGCCTTTGTGTCTTCCTCTATTTGTTCTGGTGTGCAGAACATTTCAGGACTGGTGGGGCCCACCATGGCGCCTGGCGGGACTCGTCACGTATTATGAGTGTTCTATACGTACAGAGCACCCTTCCCTTTTGTCTGCGTAAGGCAAATCATTTGAAATGCGTAGTATTGCATTTTTGGCCCCAAGTACTATTCATCATGAATAGTACATAGGTGGGGCCCATTAAACAGAAGCGGGGCCCGCAGTCCTCAATAACCTATTCTGTGTGTTTTGTACTTACAAAATACATTTTCCAACTGCCTTATGCAAGGCACAATGCTGAGCATCGCAAATGCCGTCTTCTGGGCCCACTACGCTATGGGGCCCACCTAGCAAAAACGGGGCCCGCTGCCCCTATTAACCCATTCTGTGTATTCTGTATTTATAGAATATGTTTCACACCTGCCTACGTGTGGTAGGACACACAGAATGCAAAATATTGCATTTTGGACCTAGGTTACTATTCACTGTGAATAGTATGCGGGCGGCCCGCTTCCCCAATTAGCCAATTCTATGTATTCTGTACTTATAGAGTACATTCCGCTGCTGCCTTACGCAAGGCACATCTCATAGCATTCCGAATGCCACATTTGTAGGTTCACCTCGCTGTGGGGCCCGCTCAACACTAGTGGGGTCCGCTTCCCACTATCGTCCGCTTCAATGCGTTCTGTACGCACAGAACACACCCTATCTGCTGCCTCACTTGAGGTAAAACGCTTGGCAGGCTATTTGCCACTTTTCGGGCCCTTTTGTGCTGTGGGGGCCCACAATGGTACTATTCATCATGAATAGTACCCAGGTGGGCCCACCACCCGAATTCACCAATCTGAGTGTTCTTAACGTGTAGAACATATTTCCGCTAGTGCCTATGCGAGGCACGACTCACGGTATCCCGTATGTCACTTTTTAGCCTTAATGGGCCTATTGGGCCCAAATTGGGCCCATTAGCCAAAACTCGATGTTCGGGGCCGAATTTGAGAAAACTTATAACTGTAAAGTTTCTCGAAATATCGTTTTCACTTTCTTGGACATATGGCACGCATCCCATTCCACCCATACGAGGTGGAGCGCATAGGTCAAAAACGCAACGTGTGTAGCGCATAGCCCTATAGGCTACGCACGTTGCATAGTAAAGACGTTTGATCGGGAGCCATTTCAAGACCGAATTTGGAAAAACTTTCTTCTGCAAAGTTGTTCCTCACATCAAATAATG
>CANYBF011453811.1:0-21402 GCA_948192965.1 Dalechampia spathulata | reverse complement strand
AATAAATGTATTGGATTAATATGAGTTTGCATGCAAGTTATATGTATAAATAATAAATAAATAAATAAAATTTTTACGGAATGTATGAAATTTTTTGTAGGATAATTATTGACTTCCTCAGTTAGGAAATTAATAATCATTCTACGAAAGTATGTTACGCAGCCGAAAGCGAAAGACGTGACAAAAATCACTTTAAGCAAGATTATTTTAACATTATGAGATTATACAACCTTTAATTTTATGTTTTCAAATATATATTATTTTTTAATTTATTTCTAATATATTATTTTATTCAAGGTATTTTTTTATTCTTGAGCTTGAGGAAGATAATATGTAATAAAGGGACAATTATTTGTACTTAAGAAGGAATGAATTGAAGGAGCATAAATACAACAAGGGTGGGAAGGAAGGGGATAACTCAATCATAAATCAATTTAAGCTAGATTATTTTAGCATTATTAGATTAGATAACTTTTATTTTTATTTTTTCAAATATATATTATCTCTTTACTTTATTTCAAATATATTCTTTTATTCAATGCATTTTCTTTATTCTTGAGTTCACTTCTCTATATCAAACAAATAAAAGATTCACAATCACTTAAACCTAAGAAGAAGAAGAAAAGAAATACAATCACTTAGTTCTCTATAATTAATAAAAGAATAATATAAGAGAAGTGAAAGATATAAAAAAAGTTAACACGACTTGTAATTTCTCAATAAATTACATACAACTTTAAAACAAAAAACAAAAATTGAATCATCATCGTCATAGTTCATATTAAGTTCATATGTCTAACGTTATGATTTTAATGACCTCACACAACAAAAATCAAGTAAAATAGCGACAAAATTTTGCCGTCGCTATAAGGAAATTTGCCATCGCTATATGTTATGACGACGGAAATAACGACGGCAAAATTCCGTCAATAAACCATTTGACGCTAAATTTATCACGACGGATTAGCAACGAAATTATTTCCGTCGCTAAATTGCTACGATAGCACCGTCTCTAATTTGTAGCTATTTTGCGATGGAGCTAATTTCGTAGCTAAATTGCTACGAACTCCTTCATTCTATTTGTTGCGAAATAGCGACAAAATTTTCCATCACTAATTCCTTAGCTATTTGATACTCGATTTTAATGACCTATACTAGATTCTTGATTATGATATTTGATACTTGCTAATGATAAAATATAATATTTTTAAAAGTTTTAATTTGAATAAATTGAAAATAATGAATTTGGAATTTAAATCTCAAATCCAAAGTTCATGAATTTGATTAATAAGCCTTTAATTAATTGTCTTACCAATTAATCGATAAGCTTTAGTTATAAATATCAGCCAACAAACCGAAACAGGGACCAATACAGCGGCAATTCGGTTGGTTCATAGAACCAATATTATTGTATTTCATCATCAATAATATACTCATTCCCGAGTCTTGCAATTTACAGTATATTCATTTCCAAGCGTTGAAGTTTACAATAATCACATCATAAGATTTGGTCTTTACCATCAAGTGAAGATATAAACTTCATCAAATCCCTTCCTGCATATAAAACGACATCAGTATAATTGAAGTGTTTCAACATTTACTACAGACTGATCCAATTATCGAGTTGAAAGGGGCAATTAGCTTACCCCGCATACCCACAATATGTGGGACTGAAATTGTATATGAGATTGTCAAGGACTTGTCCCGCCGGTGGCCTGTTCAATGATTTTCTAGCTTCACTGCAATGCATATATTCAGGATCAAAATGGCTCATCTCATCATTCCTCTTAATAAGGTTTTAGTGAACTATTCGCTGGATGTCAACTGTTAAAATTTCTGTTCCCAAATAATTGCCCATTCAAAAGAACACGATGAAATTGTTCAATATATATTTATTCCATTCTTAACATACTTAAAATCTTACTTTCCCAAACCTCATAACATGCCTTATTAAGTATTTCTAAAAGCTATCTTGTCATAACTATACTACAGTATGAAGGGAGGAAGATATGTAAAAATACAGAATTAACCACCCTCTATAAAAATAATAAAAAAATTAATAGAAAATAATTTTACTCTAATTTTTATCAAAATTGTCCAAATACATTTACAAATTTTACTTTAAATTAAATATGGAGTTTTGTTATAACTATATTAAATTAAATCAATATAGTATTATCAATCAAATACTAGAAGATAATTATTAATTTTATATGTATGCATATTATACATATAAAATATACATTATGCACTATAAATTATTTTAAATATTCATATTGATAATTCTATTATTTTCATTATAATCATTAAATATTACGAAAAATTAACAAGTATTAATGTTAAATTATTAATACCAATGTACAATGCACAACATGAGAAATCTAGTTATAGTAAGATAATATACTAATAATAAATTCACATCCGTGCAAGCATCATGAATGGCAAGATTTTCCTGGTCATATCCGTATGAGTTCAGGTCAGGTTATATTAAAGCAAATCCATTACTTGCAAAGAGCTATATAAACATCATGAATGGTAAAATTTACTTGGTTATATCTGGCGATCTCTCTCGTTTTTTTCACAAAATCATCTGTATATAACTAATAGCAAAAGTTAAGCTCTCACCTTACGAAATGGTTAGCGACAAGTTGAGTCACCTGAATTGCATCCTCAGAGTGTGGAATCATGGATGAACCCCATTCAAAAGCATTTTTCTGCGATATTAATGGAGCCAGTTATAATCATTTCCAGTATAATAATAAAAAAACAATCAGGAAGAAAGAAAAACAGGCATGTTTGAACAAACTAACAGTAAAGATCAACCTTTCAAAAATTATTAAGTGATTGAAATTCCATATGGCCTTTTTACTGTCAACACCTACGTAAACCTGATAAATATAATTGGCACTATATCCCCCCATGTAAGATCTGAACTTTCAAGCAGTTTTGGTGCAAATTTGTGATTAATTTGCATATTCACTTCCTGTATAATGCATAACTAAGAGAATGTATACAATCAAGTTCATGTAATATGTTTGTGGCGTGATGTTAACGCGAAGTGGAGGAAAAATCAAAAGCATCAAATTACTGAATCAAGTTAATGTTTTTACAGACCAAAACATGCAATAGGCAATCTGGAAGCATATGAATTAGGAGTTACCTCTGGGTGCCACTGGAAGGCAGTCACAGGATAGTTATATGCTTGTACAGTGGACACATACACCTAATGTGAATATGATAATAGGATTGTTAGATAATTCAGCGGTGGTACATAATACGTAGAAACAAAGAAAAAAAAAGTTCCAGTACTTTGTTGTCGGAATCAGCACTAGTAGTCAATATCTTGAAGAAACTGGCTAGATCCCGATTCCCTTGAAGCCGTTCTGGTGATATGCCATACTGTTGCAGTGAAAAATCAGTCATAACAAAATTATAAAGGAAACAAGTTCTTAATAATTCACTGGTCAAATATTTTGATTTGAGAAAATTAAACGAATTAGGAAAAGATAGGCAACATTGTTTGAGAACTAGATACTGTCTGGAATATATTGCCAGGAAATTAGTTGACATCAGTTTGCCACTATCAAAGTTCAGAAGCATGAAAATCATACCATTTGAAAGAAAAGAGAAAGAAACAAGGGCAATCAAATGCACTTGAGACATCTCTGTATTTTGACTTGTGTGATATATGTTAACCGTCCAAGAATTCTTTGAATTTCAAGAAGTTATACTATCAAGGACTTGATGTTCATAAAAAATTATCCGTCTTGCCTTTGGAGACCTCATAACATAGGTTCGCAGGATATTTTATTAGTATTTTGCTACAAGATGAAATAACTCCATAACTGACTTTGCATAGTTTGCATCCTCAGTGGCATCTACTTCTAGAATTAGTCTTTGCTTTTTCGCTAAATTAAACACAGTGCAACTGGGTATGGTAGCTTTTGTTTTTGCTACAAAGATTACTTTTAGTGTTTGGAGGAATCCATCTTAAATATTAGAAATGTGTTGAGACAAACCATTAAACAGTTGTTCCTCAAAGAGGTTATACAGATTTTTAAAGCTCTGCTTATTGATAACCGAGAACTTTAGTAAGGCCAATTTGATAGATGATGTAAGGGCACATTGGATCAGGAAATAAAACGTCTTGATTGTGATGCTCGATATTGGTCAGTAATGTGCAGCCAAATCTATGAGGCTGAAACATTGCTGACTGAGCAATTGTGCCAAGCATAACTTAATATATGTCTGTAAATTAGGCAAATATCTTTGTATAATTAGGAAATTATATTCAGGAATTATCTCAATTAGGAGGATATTAGGATAGATTTATTAGGATTATTTGCTTTATATTTTTTTCCATATTTCATAGTATCATTGTATATAAATAGGATGCAAATCTCTCTTTCAATATAAAACGAATTATTTAACATAACATGATATCAAAGCCTTTCTGAAAACGGTAGCTCAGTTAAAATTTTCTAGGGTTCTTTCTTTTTCTTGGGTTTCTTTTCTATTTTGATTTCTGTGAATTTTCTGTCCCGAGTTTGGGTTCTTTTCCAACATCACCTGTCCCATAAGAAAGAGTTGCTGCCAATCAACACTCGACCAAAGTCTGATGAGCATTTGTTTATGTAAGCCTCACATGCCACCACAAGTTTTAGCAACTCTTCCACATGTGGACGAGTTGAGGCGTGTGGCCCTATTTCCGGCCACAGTTTTCTGTTCCATTTGTCTCACCAAGTTTTCCTAGTATTGCAAGACCAAATATTTTCTTGTTACTTTCAAATGGCAAATCCTAAGATTATTGTTATTGATACTATTCCTAAAACAATAGTTGCTTCTTCATCTACTACTACTATTCTGATATACAACCTAATGTCAATTCCAAAATAGTTACTATTGTGATTCCAACAACTCAAATTACGTTATAAATTAAATAGTATTTTAATTAAAGCATAACTATACAGATTTAAGGAGCATAGAAAAGGATGACCATTTGACATATAATCCACCACTAATGCTTCTCGAACACTCTGGCTACGTGAGAATGCTAAATTATTCAATTAGATTTGTAACTCAATTGACAAAGAATTTCACATTGTGAATTTATTAAACAGCTCATGAATTATCTTGAATTCACTTTTTCTGATAAAGAGAATATTTCTCATATGTATGACATTTGTAGAGCACTTTATCGATCTGAAAAAATAATAACCTCTCACATAATTTTTTATGGATTACAAACATCTTTATGAAGAACTTAATGTCCTACTTCCTTTTAATATGGATATTAAGAAACAACAAAAGCAACAAGAACAAATGACAATTATGGATTTTGGATGTTCTTTATTCTAAGTTTAATGTTGTTAGAAATCAAATTCTCTCAAGTGCTAAATTGCCTACATCAAAAGAGGTTTACATCAGAGTTCTTTGTACTGAATCTCAACCTTCTATCCTATCTCATAATAATAATGTCTTGGTATGATGGAAATAAACAAAATAATGGTGATGTTAGGAAAATAAGTGGCGGTGTGCCTAATCGGAATGACACTCGATCTCAAGAACCTAATGGTGTAGTTTGCTATTATTGTCATGAATCGAATTATACAAAACGATCTTGTAGAAAACTTTAGAGAAATTAAAGACTTCCAAGAAATGAAGTTGCTAATCTAGTTGTCTCAGACAATAGTTCTACCAAATCAATTACATTATCTTCTGATGCTATATTTTTCAAGTCTACACCTTTTATCCTTCATCTCTTAACACTACTGTTCTATATCATTTGCTGTGAGGAACCACTTTTCTATATCATTCATGTGTCTAGTGATCCTCCAATTTCTCCACTTCAACCACCTACCCTTCCCAAAACACCTATTCATCGAGTCTATACTAGAATCTACCCTAATTGCATTAAGGTACCTCTTACCATACCTTCAATTGTTGAATCCTTTGAGACCTCAATCTTAAACTCTCTATCAAGCTCTTCATATTTGATCCTCCTACTTTAAACCCAATCCTTGATTTAGATTTACTAATTGCTCCTCAAAAAGGTAAATATACATGTACTTATCCCATCTCCTCTTTTGTTTTGTAACAACCAATTATCATCTTCTTCTCATTGTTTTATCACCACTTTAGACTATGCAAACTCATAAAACTATCATCAAAGCTTTAACTCATCCTAGTTAATATGTTGCTAAGAAAGAGAAAATGAATGCTTTAGATGCTAATGACACATGGGATCTTGTGCATTTGCCTTAAGGAAAAAAGATGATTGGTTGTAAATGGGTTTTGCTGTCAAAGTGAATCCCGATAGTTCAATGGCTTGGCTAAAACCTCATTTGGTTGCTCAACCATATGAAGTTGATTATTTTGATACTTTCTCTTTTGTTACTAAGCTTGCTTTTGTCACATCTTTATTTCTCTTACAACTTCAAATGATTGCCCTTATATCAGTTAGATGTTAAAAATGCATTCCTTAAGAAATCATTGTATAGCTTGAAGCGAAATCCTCGAGCTTGGATTAGCAAGATGTGTGACACATTGCAACAATTTGGTATGTGTATGAGCAAATCTTATCTAAAACCAATGTTTTATAAATCTTCTTTAAAGGGGTCATTCTATTGGTTGTCCATGTGAATGATATTGTTATGACTAGTAGTGATACTGATGATATTTCCACATTGAAAACCTTTCTTCAATCTCAGTTTCAAATAAAGCATTTGAGAATATTGAAGTAATTTTCTTATATCAAAGAAAATATGTTTTTCATTTATTATTAAAGATTGACAAGCTAGATGCTAAACCTTGTAGTTCTCCAATGCCTCCAAACATTCAACTTATAGTAAGGCATAATGAACCATTTGATGATCCAAAAAAATATAGACGATTAGTAAGGAAGTTGAATTACTTGATAGTGACTCATTCTGATATTACTCGATGAGTATTGTGAATCCGTTCATAGTTTCTTCCACAAAGGCTCGTTAGGAAACTTTATCATAAATCTTATGTTATTTGAAAGGTCCTCTAGGGTTTGGACTCTTGTATAATAGTTATTTGAATGTTGAACATTTTCAAATGCAAATTAGGTGAGGTCCAAAATGGATAGATTCAAAAGGAAATTTAGTATCTTGGAGAAGTAAAAAGTAGAATGTATTTTCTTGCTCAAAATGTTATCAAAGTATCAAGCTATCACATAAATTGTGTGTGAAGTAATATGGATGCTTCAAATATTAAAAGAAGTTAACCAGGAGATCCAAATGTCTATGCAGTTATGGAGTGACAATCAGGCAACTCTACACATTGCTTCTAATTTAGTATATCTTGAACAAACAAAACATATTGAAATTAATTCACTTCATTCGTGCCAAAATTCAAGAAAATATTATCTCAACAAGCCATTGGAGAACTAAGGATCAAATAGCAAATATTTTTACAAAGGAATGAGATATGAATTAAACATATTTGTAACAAGTAAGGCATGTCTAACATCTATGCTCCAACGTGAAGAGAGTGTAAATTACTCAAATATCTTTGTATAAATTAAAAAATTATATTTTAGGAATTATCCTAATCAAGACAATATTAGGGTAGATTTATTAGTTTATTTTCTCTATATTTTTTTTATTTCATAATATTGTTATATATAAATAGGATGTAAACCTCTTTCAACATAACAATGCCAAAGCAGTATATATAAAATGCTAGAAGCAAGAACTATAGGGCAAAATGAAGTAACCTTTTGACATGTCAAATCATCTAAGACCACATACCTAATATTTCAAATAACAAGTCTAAACAAAGGTAAGTTGCTTCAAGTAATTCTTTTCCTAAAATCTTAAATAAAAATTATTTAGGCATCAAACCCTTTTTGTAGGAAGTCAACAGTTCTCACAAATTATTTAACACAATCATATGACATTAATCATCTTTAGGCCTAGAATTATCGACAGCGCTAGACATCCTTAAGGCAATAAAGTCCCAAATCACCCAATGTGCTAGGTGCTTGTCCAAGTGAAGTAAGGCACTACTAACCAAATATTAGTACATATAAAGAAATTATTACCAATTGAAGTTTCCAGACCAAAATAATTTCTAACTCAACTCAACTATGCTTTAGTCCACAATTGGCTATATGTATTTTCATTTTCCACATAATTTTAATGACATTTTTGTCAACTTAATATAACTAGATCCAGTATAATGAAGAGAATTTCTACTAACACAAAATGTTTGAAATGAAAATTTAAAAGCATGCTATTAATAATTCAAAAATAAAATTTTAGATGTTTTACTCTTACTTTATGTCATGATTGGAAGCCCTTAGAGGAGCATATGCTTTTATTTTTTACATATATATTTGGTTTGTATTTCAACACATATAGGTTTATTTAATAAGTTAAGTTTAACCATAAAACTCCATCTAAGATATGTATAGTATGATGTTACTACATTTTAGCATGCCACAAAATTCCCGAACTCACATGATGGTTTTGCATGACGAGGCATTCAGTACTCAACTTTTTAAGCAGGTTCAATGGAAATCTGCAAAATATAATGAATATTAACAAGTATTCTGGCATGAAAACCCCAGTTGATTACATCTTTTTACAATAAATCATAGTTGTTAAGGGCACAAGGTGCATCAAGGTGCAAAAGGGTCATGAAGCTTGGATGCAGGGCGTAGGGACACCTTTTGGAAATGAGGCAAAAATAATTAAAAAAAGATTTATGATTAACTTAATGATACCTTACCATTAACATATGCATAGAAATAGACTAAAAATTACCAGTTTACATCTCTAAAATAGAACTTAAAAAAAACTTGTTCAAGATAATATTAAAACTAAATATTCCTAAACATCCTCTCCAAATTTATTCACCATCATCAAGATCCATGTAATCATCTTCTTCATCAATTTTTTCATCATCATTATTAATGTCATCTTCTTCAAAGTTGCTCTTTTTATCTCTAAGGGCCAAAGAAGTTTGAGCACTCTTTTGAGATATTTTCGTATTTTCTACTTGTTTTTATCTAACACTTGGAATAAATGAAGAGACAATATTTTTCCCTTTGGCAACCTTAGTATAATATGCCTCCTCAAGTGCTCCACTTGATTGAGTTTAGAATGGAGAGGATAGATAAGCCCTAACTTTTATTAAGTCAGTTGTTCTTTTAATTGGATGTGATTGGGTATGGTCAAGTCTATGATATGCCATACTTTTATTAAAAACTTAATGGTTCAAATTTATTTTCTGAAAAAAAAAACAGCAACAAAATATTTAAAAGGCGCGCCTTGATTCTACATTTATAAGATGTGCCTTATCACCTAGACCCTTGCCTGAGGGAGATCATCCACCTTAGTTCAATCTTGCATGATTTACACCTCAAGTGTGCGTTAGGCAAGCCTTTAACAACTATGCAATAAATTATGTGAATTGCTATCATCAATGTCAAACTTCATGGTATAGGTTAATTATTGAAGATTTATAGAGTAGAAAGTTTCTCTCTCTTATATAACAAATATATTTCAAATTCTTAAGCCAAATGGATCTTCAAGCATACCATTTCATTTTTGTCATTCCCTATCACAACTACACTATCAACATACATAATGAGAAGAGTTATCTTGCCCTCATGATGCTTTATAAAGAGGGTATTATTAGCATTACTTTATTGATAGCCAAAGGAAACCATGGCTAAACCTATTAACCCATATCCTAGGAGATTATTTCAATCCATACAGAACATTCTTTAGTTTTGTTGATTTTAGAGAATGAAAATTCTTCTACTTGTGTATTGAATCCTGAATGTACATCTCTATTTATATACAAAGACCTATCACTAATTTAGAAACAGAAATCAAGTAGAATACAAATTAGAATAGGAAATACAAATAGAATAGGAAATAGTATAGAACATGTTGCCTTATATATTTGCTGATAATCTTCTAATTCAGTTAACACTCCCCTCAAGTTTGTGCATATATATCTCGCAAGCCCAACTTGCACACTAAAGTATGATAGCTTCATTTGTTAAGTCCCTTTCTGAACGCATCTGCTAGTTGTTTCTCTGATGCAACATGAAATAGTTTCAGCACCCCACTTGTTATTTTCTCTTTGATAAAATGTCTATCAAGCTCAATGTGCTTAGTCCAATCATGTTGAACAGTATTTTGAGCTATGCTAATGGCAGCCTTATTACCACAATACAATGATAAACTACCACTGTCTCCTAACTTTAGTTCTTCCATAAGTTTTTTTAACCATAAAAGCTCACATACTCCTTGAGCCATAGCTCTATACTCGGCTTCAGCACTTGATCTAGAGACAACACCTTGTTTTATACTTCTCCAAGTGACTAGATTTCCTCCTACAAGTGTACAATACCTAGTAGTTGATCTTCTATCATCTGGAGATCCTGCCCAATCAGCATCTGTAAAGCCTTCTATTCTAAGATGATCATTCTTAGCAAACAATAAGCCTTTTCCTGGTGTAGATTTTAAGTATCATAGAATGCGGAAGACTACTTGCATATGACTCTGATGTGGATCATGCATGAACTAGCTTACCAAACTAACTGCATAGGCTATATCTGGCCTAGCATTGGATAAATAAATTAATTTCCCAACTAACTTTTCATATCTCTCTTTGTCTACAACCTCCCCAACTACCAATTGCAATTTATGATTGCTTTCAATCGGCAAATCTACTACTTTGCATCCTAACATGCCAGTTTCATTTAGAAGATCAAGGATATATTTTCTCTGACACACAAATATCCCTTTGTTGGATCTAGCCACCTCAATTCCTAGGAAGTATTGTAGTTTTCCAAGGTCCTTGATTTCAAATTCTTGAGCTAGAGGAGTCTTTAAATGAGCAATTTCATCCTTGTCATCTCCTGTCACAACTATGTCATCAACATATACTATGAGAAGAGTTATCTTACTCTCATCATGCTTTATAAACAAGGTATTATCAACATTGCCTTGTTGATAGCCAAATGAGACCATAGCTTTGCTAAATCTGTCAAACCATGCCCTAGGAGATTGTTTTAATCCATACAAAGCCTTTTCTAGTTTGCAAACTTTGCCTTCTGTCTTCTCTTCATTAAACCCAGGTGGAACTTCCATACATACCTCTTCTTCTAAGTCTCCATGCAGAAATACATTTTTGACATCATATTGTTGGAGTTCCCTATCTAAGTTGGCTACACAAGATAAAAGTATCCTGATAGTGTTCATTTTTGCAACTAGAGCAAATGTTTCCTAATAATCCACATCGTGGATCTGAGTGAATCCCTTGGCAACCAATCAAGCTTTAAATCTTTCAACTGATCTATTAGCCTTATGTTTCACTGTGAATACCCACTTACAGCCAACCAAGTTCTTGTCAGTTGGAGGATCAACTAGTTCCTAAGTTCCATTCTTAGCTAATGCATGCATTTCTTCTATCATGGCCCCTTTCCAATTGAGATCTTTAATAGCACCCTTCCAATCCTGTGGAATTGTCACAGAAGAAATAGACAAGGCAAAGGTTCTATAAGCAGGTGATAAGGAGTAAGAGACAAAGTTAGAGGTAGTGTTTAGTGCATGATCTTACTACTCTTCGAAGTGCAATAGGAATGTCTAAATCATAAGTATTATCAAAAGGCAAAGGTAACGTACCAGGCAAATTTTCACCAGGAGAGATATCTTGATATGTACTGGATTACATAATGTTTTTATCTAGAATTTGTCGCTTAGAATATCGTTTTAAATCAAGCCTATCTAACCTTCTAACAATCTCTTGTACATTATCCCTATTCTCAAGGTTAGAAATCTCACCCTCTTGTCTAGGTTCCTCACTCTCCCCTTGGTTTGAACTATCCTTTTTAATTTGACTGGGTTGATCATCAAAAGCAGCTCTTCATCATGAATCTCCCCCTGAAGAGATGACGAGGTGGAGAAGTAGGGTTCATGTTCCCGAAAGGTAACGTCCATACTTACAAAGTGCTTTCGGCTAGAAGGATGATAACATTTGTATCCTTTTTGTGTGGAAGAACAGCCAAGAAAGACACATTTCAAGGATTTGGGATCAAGTTTACCACCAGTCTTATGATGAACAAAACAAGTATAACCAAATATTCTAGGTGGAACAGTTAAGTGTTATGACCCAAAAAAGTTTGGAGAGAACTTTTAAAGTTGAGAACCTGTAGAGGCATACGATTTATATGATAAATGGCAGTTAAAATAGCATCTCCCCAATAGGTTTTTGAAAGATCCATGGTGAAAAGTAAAGACCTAGCCACTTCTAACAAATGTCTATTTTTCCACTCGGCATCTCCATTTTGAGGGCTAGTATATGGACAACTAGTTTGGTGGATTATACCATGAGAGTCTAGATATATAGCAAATCGGCCATCCATATATTCAGTACCACTATCAATCCTAAGAATTTTGATTTTTGCATCAAATTGTGTACATATCATTTTATGAAAGGATTGGAAACAAGAAAAAACCTCATTCTTAGATTTAAGTAAGTACATCCAAGTCATACGAGTGCAACAATCAATAAAGGTGACAAACCATCAACTACTAGTTAAGGACATAGTACGAGTAGGACCCCAAATATCAAAGTGAATAACAAACAAAGGATAAGTACTTTTATTATTTCTTAAAAGATAAGAAGTTTTTTTGTGTTTAGCCAACTCACAAGCATCACATACTAATGCATCAAATTTAGCTTTGCTAAACAATTGCGGATATAATTTCCTTAAAACAAAAAAGGATGGATGTCCTAACCGTCTATTCCACTGTAAGATTTCTTGGTTGACATCTTTACAAAAAACAGCATGTCCTGTATTTGCTTGTAATCCATCTAATATATATAAGCCCTCATGCAAGTGTTACAGTTTTTGGTATTGTACATGAGGAATATTGATGAAAGTCCTTTAACGAGCCTGTCATATGTCTATTTGCACTTGTGTCAATAATCCAAGAACTAGAGTGAGCGGTGTAGGCTATACCCGATTGGACACAATTAGAAGTAGAACTAAAAGGATTCTCAAGCTAAGAAAGAAGTTGTTTAAGATGTTGAATCTCATTGGAGGACAAAACATTAGTATCCTTGGCAAATTCCATAGTTGTAGTTATGTGTGCCTGAGGTTGTGTAGACTCAACACGCCTTCCTCCTCTTCCTCTAACTGGCCAACCATGTAATTTCCAGCATGTGTCCTTCGTATGTCTTGGTTTTCCGCAATACTCACAGTGTAAATGATCTTTTTTAAAATTACCAGCTTTAGGCATCTCATGTGAATTAACAGCCATTAAACCAGATTTTTCGACTGGAACGACATTCATCATTGCACTATGTCTGCTATCCTCTTGTTAAACATACGAATAAGCCTGTTGTAAGGCAGGAAATAGGTCTCTTCCAAGTACTTGAACTCATATTTGATCAAAATCAAAGTTCAATCTAGCCAAGAAGTCATGCACACGTTCCTTTTCTCGCATTTTTTGAAATTTGACAGAATCATTAGGACATTCTGCATTAAACTCTTGATAGTAATCAAGTTCTTGCCATAATCCACTCAATTCAGCAAAGTATTGAGCAATAGACAATTCACCTTGTCTTAGGTTATGTACCTTATTTCGGAGCTCATAAATTAAGGCATCATTATGACTTAAGAGTAAGTAATGGAAGCAGCAAACTAAATAGCAGTAGCAGTCTGGTATAAAAGGTATCCACAAGCAATATGTGTTTGCAAAGATTTTAGTAACCATGACATGACCAGAGAATTTTCACAAGTCCATTTGTCAAGTGCAGGTCCTTGTTCTGGTTTTTTCCGATTCCCAATTAAATAGCCTTGCAATTTTTTGGCCTCAATTGATAAGAGACAGGAAGTGGACCAAGCTAGATAGTTGGTCTCATCGAGTTTGACATGGCTAATTTGTAAAGAGGGATTGTCTAAGACAATAACAGGTTCAGTTGGCTCAGTTTTAAGTTCAGCAGCATCCTTGTGTCCTTCTGTGATCATTTCATTGAAGAATCAGAGTACAAAAAATAGTACCTAGAAAAATGACCGGAAAAAATGGGACAGTTTATAGAAGGAATATTGCTGGGAAAGAGCCAGAAAATGGAAGTCTGTTATTGGGAAAAGAAAAAACAGGCAGAGTGTCGCACATGCGTCGATGCGTGGAAAAAGCAGCAAACTTGAAGGAGGCGCGTGAGGCCATGCACGGAGGCTACCGGTGGTCGGACACTTAGCGAGCGTCGGTCGATCAAGATTCTTGTCAATGAAGAGGGCGGTGACACAAAGACTAGATCAGAAAAAGGAATTTCTACAAACCCTAATTTAAGAGAATTGCACAAACCCTAATTTTAATTGTTGTGGAGGCAGATTTATGCTCTAATACCATATTGATTTTAGAGAATGAAAATTCTTCTACTTGTATATTGAATCCTGAATGTACATCTTTATTTATATACAAAGACCTATCACTAATTATGAAACACATATCAAGTAGGATACAAATTAGAATAGGAAATACAAATAGAATAAGAAATAGCATAGAATATGCTGCCCTATATTTTTGCTGATAATGATAATCTTCTAATTCAGTTAACAAGTTTGCATATTTTTCCTTCTATCTTCTCATCATTAAAACCAAAAGGAATTTTCATATACACCTCTTCCAAATCTCCATGTAAAAATGCATTTTAACATCATATTGTTGTACTTTCTAGTCTTAAGTTAGTTGCATGTCAATTAGGTAAATATATTGTATTATATTATAGTTTAGGACAGTTTTTAAAAGTGCAAAGATGCTTTGAAGCCTAGATGCAAGGTGAAGGCATATGCCTTGAGAACCAAGGCACAACATTAAAGACAAAAACTAAATCAATAATAACAAACCATCATAACAATTAACCAAAAGTTCAAATCATACTTAAATTCAAACAAATCACATATAAAGTCTGAACATTGATAATATGAACAATAAACGCTAAGAAATAACAAAACATGCTAGTAATCAAAAAACTAAACATCATCATCCTCATCATTATCCTCATCATCATCCCTATCATCATCCTCTTCATCAAAATTTAAGTTTTCAGCGTCATCTTCAAATTCATTTGACATTTCACATTCAAACTATTCTTCCTCATAATCATCTTCATCTCTCAATGTTAAAGGAGGATTTGAGTTCACTTGGCTAGAAAATGCTTTAGTTGTTCCCTTTCCTTTGTTTTTTTGACAAACCACTAGACTTTTGAATAGTTATGGAAGCCAACTCCTTTCCTGTAGAAGATCTAATGCAACGATCCTCATCTTCAACCCCAACAACTCTTGCCACAGTAGCCCATGTCAATGAATCATCATTATACACCAAATCATCCTCATCATCTAAATCTCCATCAAGTTTTCCCAACCACTCATTACTATCATCAATATCATCCAAAGATATAGGATCAATGCGATCACGCAAGTTATATCTACATTTGAATGCTTGATTGTACTTGAAAAACACCAAATCATTCAAGCATTGTTAAGCAAGTCTATTTCTCTTTTTGGAATGAACCTATGTTGCATTTAAAAGAATAAATAAAGAGATGATACATCTAAGTCATAAAATTTGATGAAACACTACATCTAAGTAGTTTATAACTTTCATGTTCAAATATGCTCCAATTCTTTCACAACTTGACGCATTGCATGTAAGACTAAGCACTCTAATAACAAACTCATGTAAATGTGCAATTGAAAATCCATAACATTCCTACCACTTAGCTATATAAATAATGAAATCAATGTTACTTAAACTTGACATACATTGAAATCATTATTTGAAGAAATTTACTTTGAGATAACATTGTTCTTTGCTTAATAGCAATTTCTTTTCCAAATAACTCTTCTGCTTTTTGATATTTGGGAAGCTCTGTCAGAATTATATCTTGTTCCTCTTTACTAACCAACCTTTACAAGATCACAGAAGCTAGTCATAACCTTTTCATCACTTTGAATTTTACAATTTATATAAAAGAATTTTGGATTAAGATAATAACCAATTGCATGTAAAGGTTAGCGGAGCTGGCAATTCCATCTATCATCAATGATTTTGAAGATGTCATGATACTTGAGTTATTCTTTAAAAGACTTTACAATGGTTTCCTTAACTCTATCCATAGTCCATAAACATATCCCATTGATGGTTTTTTCTCATCATCTAACTAATCAAAGAACACGAACTAGTGGGCGAAATACCTTGAGAATATAAACAATATTCCTCCAAAATGATAGCATCAAGATTATTTTCACCATTCTTTTAGCTTCTTTGTTTCATTTGCTACATGTCCAAGCATCTGAAGTGAAAATCTTTTTCAAGTTAGCTTTAAGCGTATACAGAAGCTCAAGAGTAAGATAAGCTATTGCAAATCTTGTGACTAGCCTAACAAGTTCTACTTGCCTAGTGAAATGCCTTAACATATTCACTACTACAGGCCGAACATAAATATAAGCATTTAAAGTGATTGTTGTCTTTATTGCAAGCCTTATCTTCTCTATCTTCCCCATATCCTCAAGCATCAAATCAATGCAATGAGCAGCACAAGGTGTCGAATATAAATTTGACCTCATTTGCATAAACTTTTTCCCTATAATAAAAAACAAAATGAAATCACTAAATATTCACTCCATACAAAAGAAAAAACAAAAGAACAAAGATGATAAAATAATTTATACCTATAACTACATTTACTGCTACACTGTTAGTTATAACTTGCATCACATTCTTCTCTCCAATTTGTTCCACCATCTTATCTAACAATTCAAATATCTTTTCAACATTTTTTGTATATTCAAAAGTATCAATAGACTCGAAGAATGTCCCTTTAGAAGAATTAACAAGAAAGCTAATCAATATTTTGTCTTTTTTCTATTGATTAAAAACAGCAGAAATTTGATTTAAAAAACAGCAGAAATTCATTTAAAAATAGCTGAAAATTCATTAAAACAGCAGAAATTAATTTAAATTAACAAAAAACAACTGAATTAACAGTAATAGCAACAAATTTAAATTAACAAAATAACAATTGAAAAGTACTTAAAAAAAGAAGTAGAAAACTAATTTTAAAAAAAATGAGCAGCAAAACATAAAAAGCTAGATTATATAAAGAAGAAAACAAGTGAGAGGAGAACGGTAGAAAAAAATGAAGTAAAAAGATGAAAATAGCAAGTGAAATTTGAGAACGAATTGTAACAGATTGTATATTCCTACATTAGTGCTATAATTACTAGATCACAGGGATTGTATGAATATTAGGATCTTTAGATATTTCTTTCCTTTATTTGCTAGCTACTAAGATGTATATAACCCTACTCATATTCTGTCAATATACACAGAAATTCAATCTCATATTCTACATGGTATCAAAGCCCTCACGGCTAAAGGAAAATTTTTTTTTTGCCTTGCAAGCAATTCTTCTTTTTTCTTTCAAGTTCCTTCTCTTGTGGGTCACCATTGTTGAGTGACCGGTTATTCTCACCGCCCGTACGTTCAGAACCGCCTCTTGCCGATCGACGGTTACCCGGCTTTCGGTGAGCGGAATCTTCACGTGTGGGCCTCACGCACGGCCTCTCCTCCCGGATTCTTCTTCACGCGCCGACGCGTGTGAGCTCGTGGTTCACCTTCTTGGGCTCCGATTTGTTCTACAGGCTCGAGTTTTCATATTCTTTCTTCCTCTCTAATCACTGATTTTGGTGATCTGCTTTACACTTAAGATAATGGCATCCAATAAGATCACTATGACTGATATCGTACCTATCCCAACTAAGTTCAGTGACATTAAGCTTATTGAATACAACTATTATGATTGGGAGAAGACTGTCCACATGTATCTTCTTAGCATTCCTAAGGATAAGCATATGACTAATGATCCTCCTAAGCTCAGTAGTATTGAGGATGACAAGCTTTTGGAATGGCAGTGGGAGGATGCTCGTTTGTTCTTACAGATTCGGAACTGCATGTCTGTCGAAGTGATCACCCTAACAAATCACTGTAATACTATTAAGGAGTTACTAGATTATCTCGAGTTTTTATATTCTGGGAAAGGAAACATCACTCGCACTTATGATGTGTGCAAGTCGTTCTATCGTGCTGACAAACACGACAAGTCAGTCACTGCTTATTTCACGGATTTCAAGAAAACATATGAAGAACTTAAGACCCTAATGCCGTTTAGTCCAGATGTTAAGGTCTAGCATGCAAATCTTGAGAAAATGGCTATTATGAGCTTTTTGGCTGGATTAACCAAAAAAATACCAATAAAAATACCTTTTCTGTCATAAGTTTGGCTTTTTTTGTTGTAATCTTCTTATCTTCATTTGCCCGAATTCAATTTTTTGTTTTTTTAGGTGTGAAGCGACCCAATTTCTATAATTTCGCTAATTTTTCAAATTTCAGCCTCCAAGTCAAGGCAATGCCTTGCGCCTCCGACCACTTCAACACCTCACTTGCTTAAGCCCATACCTTGTTTACCGGTGAACCTTTGAGGCCCTAAGGCATTAGCATCTCATGTGCCTTCACAACAAAATTCCATGTACTGTGTTATTTCCAAATACAACTTTGTTTCCTTTTGCCCCTCATATATTTGAATGTACTTGTTTCATTGTAATGTTCAAGCACAACTCTCTAAACTCAAACCTAAATCTCTCAAATATGTCTTTCTCGGTTATTCTTGGCATCAAAAAGGCTATAGGTGTTTTTCTTCAATTCTTCATCATTATTTTGTCATCAAATGTTACCTTTTTTGAGTCTACCTCATTCTATCCTTCATCTACTATTCCTTCCATACCCTCCAGTTCTGAGGAACCTTTTATCTATACCATTCATGTGTCTAGTGACCTTCTAGTTTCATCACAACACACATCCACTCCACCCAAACTACTTGTTCATTATGTCTACACTAAGATCTACCCTAATCATCATGAGGTACTTTCTCCACCGGTTGCCGATGCCATTGAGCCCATGGACTTGGCTCTTCACCAAAATCTTTGTCATCAGACCCTTCCCCTTTGGACTCCACTCCTGACATGGATTTACCCATTGCTCTTCGCAAAGGTAAACACTCATGTTCTTATCTCATCTCATCTTTTGTTTCCTATAACAAATTATTCTATTCTTCTCAATGTTTTATCATCATTTTAGATTTTAACCATACGTCTAAGACTATTAGTGAAGCTTTGGCTCATTCCAGTTAGCATGCTGCTACGAAGGAAGAAATATGTGCTTTAGAAGTAAATGACACATGAGATCTTATGCTCTTGCCTCTTGGCTAGAAGATGATTGGTTGTAAATGGATGTTTAATGTGAAAGTTAATCCTAATGGGTCTATGACTTGATTGAAAGCTCGAGTGGTTGCCAAGGATTATGCTCAAATATTTAGAGTTGATTATTTTGAAACTTTTTCTCCTGTTGCTAAACTTACATCTATCCATATCTTTATCTCTTACAACTTTGTATGATTGACAATTACACCAATTCGATGTGAAAAATGCATTCTTGCATGATGTTCCCCAAGAGGAGGTGTATCTCGAGCAACCACCTAGGTTTATTGCTTAAAGGGAGAAGGTTGTAGTTTGCAACCTCAAGTGATCATTGTATGATTTGAATCAAAATCCTCGAGCTTGGTTTAGTAAGATGTGTGACACCTTATAACAATTTGGTATGTGCAAAAGCATATTTGATTATATCGTATTTTATAAATCTTCTTCAAAAGGAGTCATTTTGTTGTGTATGTGGATGATATTGTTATTACTAGCAATAATATTGATGGTATTTATGCTTCGAAAGCCTTTCTTCAAACTCAGTTTCAGTCAAAGGATTTAGGAGTGATCCTTAAAGGAATGAATGGAAAAAAAGCATGACATATCAATGGAGAATTCTGAGAATATTTCATTTTTGTCGGATCGGGTCAAACCTCATTTGAATTTTTGGTGCGGAAAGTACTTCTTGGGGATGGAAGTCTCTCAATATAATAAAGGCATGATGCCATATGGTTAGTTGTAGACCATTTGATAAAAATAGTGCATTTTTTACCAGTACGAATGGATTATAATCTTGAACAACTAACTCAACTATATGTATAAGAGATTGTTAGATTGCATGGAATACTAGTATCTATCATTTCAAATAGGGATCATAGATTTACTTCTAGATTTTGGAAGAGTTTTACAAAATACATTGGGAAACAAAGTAAATTTTAGTAGTTCTTTTCATCCACAAACCGATGGTCAGTTCAAGAGAATCATTCAAATCCTGGAGGATTTGTCAAGGGCATGTGTGCTAAAGATGGAAGCTAGTTGGGATAGATATTTGTCATTGATGGAATTTACGTACAATAACAGTTACCAATCTAGTATTCAAATGGCTTCGTATGAAGTATCATAATAGGAGAAGATGTAGAACTCTTTTGTATTAGGATGATGTGGGTGCATGAAGGTTAATTGGACCTGAATTAGTACAGGAAATAAAAGAGAAAGTAAAGTTGATCAGGGAACAATTGAAAGCTACTTCAGATCATCAAAAATCATATGTTGATCTCAGGCGAAGAGACATTGAGTATAATGAGGGTGACAAGGTTTTTCTAAAAGCATTTCCATGGAAGCGGATAATGAGGTTTGAACAGAAAGGAAAGTTGAGTCCTAAATTTATTGGGCCTAATGAGGTTCTTGAGCGAGTTAGACCGTTGGCTTACCACTTAGCTTTACCACTTGGCTTGGATCAGATACATAATGTGTTTCATGTTTTTATATTACGGAGATATAGATTGGATCCATCTCAAGTACTTTCGGTAAAAATGATTGAGATTCAAACGAATATTTCCTATAATGAGGAACCAATAAGAATTTTAGCTCGAGAGGTGAAGCAAATGCCCCTAGTGAAAGTGCTATGGAATCACCACACAAGTTAAGAGGTAACTTGGGAACGGGAAGTAAGCATGCGACAGCAATATCCCCAGTTATTTTATCACTAGTGAGTTTTAAATTTTAGGACGAAATTTTTTTTAGGAAGGGAGAGTTATCACATCCACTCTTTTAACACCTAGAATATTCTTATATATATAGTATTATTATGGGTGTAATTTATCAATGGCAAAGATTGTGGGCTGTCGATTGCTAAAATTATGGCAGAAATCATGACTGAGATTTGAAGATCTAATTTATCATAATTTGTGTATTAGCTATATACATTCTAACCTAACATAGATTAGCAGTAATTATTCTAACCTAAAATAGATTAGCAATAATTAGTGTAGTTGCCTTGCCGTAAATATTTTCTTGCCTAAAATAGGTTGTACAGCATCTCTTATTTAAAGGAGAGATCATCAAAGAAAAGGCATTCAGTCATTTTTCTCAAA
>CANYBF011453280.1:0-11728 GCA_948192965.1 Dalechampia spathulata | reverse complement strand
CTACTTTATTAAGATATTTAAATGATTATGATTTAATAATAAATTGATTTTGGAAATTACTAAAAGTAATTTAATATGAAGTGTTAAAATAACATATGTATTATATATTTTGATAAATGGATTTCTATACTTATGATATACTATTGAGAAGTATATTAAATTTAGTTTTCAATTACATAAATGTTATTTTAATATCGTAAATTTTATATTTTAACTTGAGATATTCAATAGCTAATATAGTTAATAAAAAATAGTGATATTATTTAAATGCTATTATAATTTTTTTACTTAATGTTATGTCTTAAAATAGGAATTGATTTAATATACATGAATTATAAATAATTAATTTCAATCTTTTAATTAAATGAGAACATTGAATTATGTTAGGTGGTTCTAAGGATAATCAATGTATTCCACCAAACAATCTGGATAAGGGGAAAGTGATTGCAGGTTTGTGCAAGTGTTCCTCGACCAATAATTGATCAATAAAGGAACAATAATAGTAAATTAAAATTATGACACTAAATGAATATTTATATTAAATAATTCATACAATTTTCATTAATGCATCATTGCATCAAACATAACATGGCATATCATGGTGAAATAAGGAAGGAGGAAAATGAACAAAAATTAGAAAATGCTTAATAAGAATATACTAGGCTATTTAATGGATTTCCACAAGAAATTGAAATGGAAATGGGAAAAGGAAAAGAATATGAGATGGGTTCTTGTTTGTTGAACCATATAAATGAAATGAAATGAAAGATCTAGTATAGATATGTGCACAATTAAATGAGGCAATGAAATGGAAATGGCAAGGAAAAACAGAGGGGGAGTGCAATTTCATAAATTGCATTCTCTATGGCATATTCATCGCATTTGATAATTATTAATGGAAAAATATTGTGGTATGTTATAATTAATGTTATGCAGTGAATGGATATAAACAGTTAATAGTTATATGATAAATGCCTCAGATCAACAGTAAAAATAAATTCAAGTGATTATATCTTTCAAATAGAGTTAGGATGAAATGTTAAAAATAATATTATTGCTGAATTATTTAGATGATATTAAATTACTGCTTTTTCATGTTAAATTATTTATGAATATTATTTAACTAGCACCACTGAGTTTTATACTCAGCGTTTGTCAATTGATGAACGCAGGCACTAGCAACACAATAGAGAATGAAATTTAGCGGTGTCAACAACGAGTCTAGTAATTCCAATAGCAGACTCGAAAATTTGAAGCGGACTCCTATCCTTGAATCACGTGCAAAATTACACTTTGGGTATAATGGTAGTAAATTAAATAAAGTATAAAAATTATTATTTGTTTGGAATTTTATAAGAATAACATGACGAGACCATCAGGGATATTATACATGAATGAAATAACATGTGTATGTTAATAACACTTTCAGTGTGTGGTTTTAAATAAATGTTTAATTATCTTGTAAAATAAATTGATGGCATTTTTAGTTGGTAGTTCATTATGCGTAAAAAAATAAAAAAAACTTTGCATTTTAACAAATTAAGATTTTAAATCCTTCGTAAGATGATTATTAATTTTCTAAAATAGAGAGTTGATAATCATGCTACGGGAGTATGTTACACTACTCAAGGTATAATATGTTTTAGTGGTATCAGAACTATGAATTAGCTCATTAATTAATTTTATTTACTGCCAAAGTAAAATTTGCATGAATAGGAGTTTTGTAGTCCTTGCTGCTAACAAGTGTTATTTTTAGTTTTAGGTAGTCTCTTTAATAATCAATATGTTGGATCGAGCTGTTATTATTAGTGAGGAGGATAAAAGTAATTTTAATTTTTAGGTAGATACCTCTGAAGCCAGTTACTGAGCAGAGGGTAAGTATAGACAAACTGAACAGGATGAGCGGGCAGAATGAGTATCACCAGTGGAACAGCCTGCAGTTGCTAGTATAAATCTGATAGTTAATCAATTTGCTCAATTCCTTCATGCTCTTCAGGGATAGCCTAAACAAGTTATGCTAGCACCACTGGCAGTTGATCTGAAAGAGGAGCAGAAACAGGATTTTAAGAAATTGAGATCTTATGGAGCCACAGATTTCTCGGGGATGATTGACCCTTATGTGGTTGGAACAAACATGGAGGGTTTTTTGATAGTTGAATTGCTCCGATGAATTGAAATTTGAATATGCCATATCTTTACTTCAAGATGACGCTTACGAGTGGTGGAAGACCATTCCACAAGGTTTAGCAGAGCTGTCTGTCTTGACTTGGGCAAATTTTCAGAGGGAATTCCAGAAAAAGTATGTTCCAATGGCATACACTGATCAAAAGCTACAGGAATTTCTGGTATTGAAACAGGGTAAAATGTATGTATCTAAATATAAGAGATAATTCACAAGATTAGCCTATTACGCTAGGAATATTTTGACCTCAGGTCGGGAGAGATGTAAGAGATTTAAGCAGGGACTGAAACCCAGAATTCGATCGCTGGTTCAAGGATTTAATTATGATAACTTTTCTACTTTGATTACTAATCCCTTGGGTCAAGAGCGGACTCTTCAAGAGGGAGATGAGAACAGAGTCAGACTGGTTAAGAGACAATATAGGGGTCTTAGTTCATCTTCTAGTACTCAGAAGAGAGGTAGATTCGTTGGTTCCTTTACACCTTGGGGATCAAGGTTTAGACCCCTGGTTCAGCGTAGAACCCAAAGTGCACAGGATGTTGGTCACAATAATTCTACATCTGTAGTTTGACCATGTCTAACTTATGGTAAGAACCATCTAGGAGCATGCAGAATAGGAACTGGTTTATGTTATTGATGTAGAGGAATAAGGCACTATGCTTAGGAGTGTCCTAATAACACTGTTATGCCAGTTCATACAATAGTCAAAAGTAGATCATTTCAGCATAATTCTAGAGTTTGACCTGTGATGGGTGCATCTTTGATCAGTCAGTTTAACAAAGGTCATGGCAGAGGTCATGGAGGTGGTGGTAGGATGAGCAGCCAGGGCTCTATCAACTAGAATGTAAGGGCACCAACGAGAGTGTATCATTTACAGTGGAGGGAGGATCTACAAGCAGCTAACGTGGTGATTGGAAATTTTCATATCCTTAATCATGTTGTTCTAGTATTATTTGACCCTAGATCTAGTCATTCGTATATTAATACTAGAGTTGCATGTTTATTGGGTATCATGAGTGATAGTTTGGGGTATGATATGTTAGTATCTAGTCCCTTAGGGAAAGATGTCGTAGTGAACAAAATTTACCATCAATGCTCGTTGGTTCTTCAAGATACCATTTTTCCTACTGATGTAATCGAGACGCCATTTACAAAGTATGACATTATACTGGGTATGGATTAATTATCTCAATACCAAGTAGTAATGGATTGCAAAAGGAAAACTATAACATTTTAACATCTAAAATATAAGTTAGTGTGTATACAGGGTATTAGACCATCGATTTTCCATAGTCTTATTTCAGCAACTGATGTTCAGAAATTATTAAAACAAGGATGTGAATCTATACTGGCACATGTGGTGGATACTAAACAACCAAAAGTACATTTAACAGAGATTCTTATAGTATGTGATTTTTTGGACGTGTTTCCAGATGAATTACTAGGATTGCCTTCAGTCAAGGAAGTTGAATTTGAAATTGAGACAATGCCTGAAACTAAACCAATATCCATTCCACCATACCAAATAGCTTCAATCGAATTAAAATAATTAAAGTAGTAGTTACAAGAGTTACTGGATAGTGGATTTATATGGCCGAGTTTTTCTCCATGGGGTGCACCTGTGTTATTTGTCAAGAAGAAAGATGTGTCTTTATGGATGTGTATTGACTATCAGCAATTGAATAAAGTGACCATTAAGAATCACTATCCTTTACCCTGAATTAATGATTTATTTGATCAGTTGAAAGGAGCAACTATACTTTCCAAGATTGATCTGAGATTAGGTTATCACCAGTTGAGAATTCAAGAAAATAGCATTCCAAAGGCTGATTTTTGTACACAGTATGGGCACTATGAATTTTTGGTTATGCCTTTCAGATTGACTAATGCACCAGCAGTTTTTATAGCTTTCAAGGAGTATCTAGATCAGTTTATTATAGTCTTCATTGATGATATTTTGATATATTCCCAGGATCGAAAAGAGCATGACCAATACTTACGATTGGTCCTATAATTGATGAGAGAGAAACAACTATATGGGAAATTATCGAAATGTCCTTTCTAGTTGGATCAAGTTTGCTTTCTGGGATATGTGATTTTAACTAAAGGTATTACAGTGGATCCTAGTAAAAATTAAAGCCGTTATGAATTGGCAGGCACCAAAATTCGTTACTGAGGTACGTAGTTTCTTGAGTTTAGCAGGATACTATCGAAGATTTGTAAAAGGATTTTCTATGATTGCTACACCTTTGACAACACTTTTATGGAAAGACGTACTATTCAAGTGGACAGAGAAATGTCAAAAGAGTTTTGATCGACTGAAGTAGTGTTTGACCCAAGCACCAGTGTTGGTTTTGCCTACACTAGGGAAGGATTATGTTGTTTATAGTGATGCTTCGTTGAATGGTCTCGGTTGTATTCTTATACAAGAATGGAAGGTGATTGCTTATGCTTCTAGACAGTTGAGATCGCATGAATGGAATTATCTGACACATGATCTAGAATTGGTTGCTATTGTGTTTACACTAAAGATTTGGCAATATTACTTATATGGAAACAAATGTTACATTTATACAAATCATAAAAGTTTGAAGTATCTAGAAACACAAAAGGAGCTGAATTTAAGACAAAGGCAATGGATGGAACTGATTAAGAACTATGACTACATCATTGATTACCATTCGGGAAAAGCTAATTTAGTAGCAGATGCACTAAGTCGAAAGAAATTTGCTACATTGCAACAGTCACCAATGATGTTAGTTCAAGAGATTCGATGATTGAATGCTATATTGACAGTGCAACCAGATTTAGGACTATGCATCGATTGGTTTGGTACCCGAATCAAACTGGTTCATTAAAACTAAATTAACCAAATTTTTATTTTTATAAAACCAAAACCAACCAAATTAATATAAAAACTAACTACCAAATTAAATTAAATATTTGGTTTGGTTTAATTTCAAACTGAATAACCAAATTAATATCAAATACCTAAAATAAACATTAAAAAATCGAACCAAATCGAACCAAACCAAACCAAATCAAACTGAACCAAATCAAACCGAATTAAAATATTCAGTTTTTAAATATTCAGTTTGGTTTGGCTATTTTAGTTTTTAATGGATCAGTAACCAAACCGAACCAAAATGTAAACTTTTTTCATTCTCAAGAATCAAACCCAAATTGAGAATTAAAAAACTAAACTGAACCAACTAATTCGATTCAGTTTGGTTTGGTTCATCAATTTTTACTTCATTTTGCTCACCCTTAACCAGGTTATATCCTTGCAGAATTGCAGTTACAAGTGAAACCTTTATTGCTTGATCATATTAAAGACGCTGCTAAGAATGATGCTAAATACCAAAAGCAACTAGGGAAGATTTAAACGGGTAATCAAAATGTTTTCATCTTAGATTTTGATGGGTTACTGAGACGCAAGAATCGTATTTATGTTCTAGCGGATGAAGAATTAAAGAGACAGGTCCTGGATGAAGCTCATAATAGTTTGTATTCCTACCATCCACGAGGTATTAAGATGTACAGAGATTTAAAGCTATCTTACTGGTACGTAGGTATGAAGAATGATATTATGGAATTTGTTTCTACATGCTTGGTGTGTCAGTAAGTGAAGGTTGAACATCAAGTACCAACAGGTTCACTACAACCACTAGCTATACCAGAATGGAAATGAAATCAAGTGACGATGGCTTTTATCACAGGATTGCCATTGATACAGGGTAAACATGACACTATATGGGTAATTGTCAATTGATTGACTAAATTGACACATTTTATACCTGTACATATGGATTACAACTTAGAACGGTTGGCAAAATTGTATATCTAGGAGATAATGAGACTTCATGGGATACCATCATCTATTGCATCTGATAGAGATCCATGGTTTACTTCTCGATTTTGGGAGAGTTTACAACGAGCCTTAGGCACTAAGGTGCATTTCAGTACAACGTTTCATCCATAAACTGATGGATAATCTGAACAGATCATTCAGATATTAGAAGATAAACTTCAAGCTTATGTGTTAGAATGGATTGGAAGTTGGGATAGGTACATTCCTCTCATTGAATTCACCTATAATAATACTTTCCAATCCAGTATTCAAATGGCATCGTATGAAGCACTTTATGGTAGACGCTGTAGAAATCAACTGAATTGGAATGAAGTCGGTGAAAGATGCTTATTAGGACTAGACATTATATAGTAGGCAGAAGAGCAAGTAAGGTTAATCAGGGATCGATTGAAAATAGCATCCGATCAATAGAAATGCTATATAGATTTGAAGCGCAGAGACATTGGATATAACATCGGAGATAAGGTATTTCTAAAAGTTTCACCATGGAAGAGGATTTTAAGGTTTGGTCAAAAAGGAAAGCTGAGTCCAAGATTCATTGGTCCTTATAAAGTACTGGAAAGAATTGGACCATTGGCTTATTGTCTAGCTTTGCCACAAGAATTGGATAAAATTCATAATGTTTTCCACATATCCATGTTACGTAAATACAGATCTGATTCGTCACACATAATATCCATGGAGAATATAAAAGTTCAGTTTGATTTATCTTATGGTGAAGATCCTATCAAAATTTTAGCTCACGAGATGAAACAGTTGAGGAATAAATGAATTCCATTAGTGAAAATGTTGTGGGATCACCATACAGGGCAAGAGGCAACATGGGAACCTGAATTGACTATTAAACAACAATATCCTCAATTGTTTACAAGTAACTAGGATTAGAATTTTGAGAGCAAAATTCTAATTTAGGGGGAGAGAGTTGTCACATCCTCATATTTAGAACACTGTATTAATTATGAATGTAATGCATTTTAGATTTTATGTATGAATGTTTGATATTAAATTTGGAACGGTGTGATATTTACGGATGTTATAGGAATTAAATGGTATGCTAATTGATTTGAGTTCTAATATTTATATGATAAGTACATGTAGAATTATTGATTAGTGAAAGTGGTGAATGTAAAAGTAGGTATAACACTGAGATGGAGATTCACTGATTTTGGAGAAATTAGTAAAGGCGCGGATATTATTCTTATATGTATTATATATATGAATTTTTAAAGAATATTTAATATATTTAATGTATTTAATTTTAGGTGATGATTAATATATTTGTATTGATACATATATAAATATATATATATAAATAAAAATAAATAAATAATAAATTATAATAAATAAATGAAAGCTTAAATAAAATTTAAGTGTGTATAAAAATATATTTATTGTAAAATATAAGATGTATTAATGAAAATATTTTATTTTATTTTATTAGATTATATTTTACTTATTATATCTTATTTTAGTATATCCTATTCTATTTTATTTTTATAATTTATTATTTTATATTATGTTTATTATATTGTATAATACTCTATATATATATATATACATATTAAATTAGTAGAAATCTATGATCAAATTAATAAGTATATAATGTATATTTAATGGATACAAAATATTATAAAAAATAATATATTAAATAAGATGCATATAACATATTAATTATGTGTATATATGTATAGTATATGACGGATATAGGTGTGTAATGTATATATATAAATATATTGTATAGAAGATGTATATAAATAATATAAACATTAATTATGTAGGGAAAGCGAAAAGGAAGTGTTGTGTGTGCATGTGAGTATGGGAATGTATCGAACTCATTTTCTTTTAGTCAAAAGAACTTGCTAGAACCCTTTTCCTCCACTCAGTTCTTATCTTCCACCGTATTCTTTCTTATCTAAAGGAATACATCACCACCAATATCCCTTATCTTTTTCTTCAATCATATTTCATGCACAAGTTTTATTCTATCTTTTTCCTTTGGTTTCACAAACACCTTACATCCTTCTTAATTTCTTTAAGCATTTTTCCTTCTCAATCGATTTGCTTTCTTTCTTTCCTTGGTGCCGTAACATTTCTTTCCATTTTGTTTTTCAAACATGAATCGATCCATCCTCTTATGTTATTCTATGTATGATTTATTTAAGTTTAAGAGGATTTAATTAAGAGATTGGTAGCGTGTGGTTGTTTGTTTGCACTTGTTGCTTGCTTTTCTTCTTGGATACATGAATGTTTCAACCTTGTTGAAATGTTTTTAGCTAGTATGGGATTGGAATATTTGTTGCGTGATTGATTCATTGATTATTTATTTAATGGAATTAAGTAAGAGTGTTACATAGAAATGATTGTAATTTAGTGTTGGTATTTTGTTACTGGACTATTCTGGATACGTATGATTTTCTATGTTATGCGCATATGAGTTGGAGTATGATGGTTAATTAAAATGGAACAAAGTGATTTTGGTTGGAAATAGATAAGATGGGCTGAATGTTTTATAAAATAAAAAAAATAAATTATTTTAAGTAATATATATAAATATGTATATACGGTTTGTAAGGTGTGATTTTTTTAAAATAGTTTAAAGGATGGGTGTTGATACGGTATGAAAGGATATTTATTAAATGATTTTATGAATTTATGTTATATATTAAATTAAGATTTATTAAATTTATTTCCTAATGAAAAAGGTTATTTAAATTATTTAAATGGAATATTGGTACTTAAGTATTTTAAAGTTTAATTAATCAAGTTGTTACATTAACAAAATAATTTTTTTGAGAGTTTTAAAGTTTGGGTTTAATGATAAAAGTATATGAATTGGTAATGATTTAAATTGATTTAAAAATAATCTTTGTATAATTGGTATTTTAATAAATAATTCTATAAGTATATTAAGTACTAAAGTTTATTAAATCTATTTTATAGCAAGCGTTAAAGAGTTATTAGATATTTTAATAAGTAATTTATGAGTTTAATATATGTGTACGAGTTTAATATATGTATACTAACTTATGGATATTTAGTTGGTTTAATTAGAAACTTAAATGATTTATAAAAGAATGAATCCAATTTAGTTCATTAACCCAAATGACGAATCGAAGACTTCCTCTTACATTATAACTTTTAAGATTTAAAATATATGTGTGTATATATATATATATTAAATTTACTAATAAATGAATTAAAATAAGTATAATTTAATAACAAGTTTTTTGAGTTTATTTTTGTCACATCCACAATTTTAGTGTCTATAGTACTAATGATTTAATTGGTGGAAAATATTTCATGTATGATTAAAAGTAGACAAGATTATCGAATTATGGGGAAAACGTGTACTTTGAGGTAATATTTTATAAATATATGATAATGATAAAAAAAACATAGATATAAATATATGTATTAGGATCAAGGAAAGATGATAAGATGATTCTGGAATAAGTTAAATGTGAAAAAAAATAAGTTTGATTATAGAAAATGTGACCAATTGATTAAAATGCACGAATATTGTGGGGAAATAAATTATGCATGGAAATGCATGTAAAACAGGAATTTAGATAAAAATTGATTATATTAGGAGAATGTATAATTTAATAAATTATGATTGGGGATCGTATGAATAAATTATACTTATGAAATATATACGAGTCAATATATGCATATGGAGATTTATTGATGGTTTGATATGGAAAAATATTAAATATTTTAGATAAGAATTGTAAATTGAGAAGTCAATGAAGATGTCTTAAATTGGAGTAATGAATAATTGAGTAAATAAGTGAACATTTAATTGATAAATTAGAATAATATTAAGATATTCATTAGGCATATGATGGAATGCATAGACTATAATGTAATTTAATTAAGAAATAAAAAGGAGTAAGTTGGACATTAAATTATTGATGTATTAAGAAATATGAAAGATATAAGTTAAATAATAGATTTATGAGGTGGAAATGGGGAATTATATTTTATGTATTAAAAAAACAAATCATAATAAAGTATTTTACTTGATTTATTGCAAATATATTGATAATTAAATAAGTATGGAGAGTATTAGTGATGTTAAATTCGTATTTAAAAGAAAAAAACAATTTATATGTATACAAATACGTATTAAAGGGGTAAGGAAGGAAGGAATCTCTTAGATGAGGGTGCATGGTCTTATGTTGCATCTGCCCTTTTTTTTTTCAAGCCAAAAGCCACCGTATGGATCATTGTGATACATAACATTTTCCTTCTTCACTTTAGCCGACCCTTATGCTCTCCTTTCTTCTTTTTTCTTCAAATTTCTTCTTGATTTTCCATGTTAATCTTCACTATTTTCTAAGGGAAAACCCGTACCATGTCTCAATCTTCTTCTTTTCTTTCTTAACCTCAAGCTCAAATCGAGTTCTATACGAATTCTACAAGTTTGAAACAAGAAATCTCTGGTTTTTGTTCATCTTTCATGAAGAAGCCGAAGCATTCTCCATATGTGAGCCAAAAACTGGAACCCTTCTCTTTTCTTTCGCTGTAAACTTTAATGTTTGAGTTATGTTAATCCAAAACAAACCCATTTTCTATTGTTTTCATAAAAGCTGAAGTACATTATCTTGTTTATTACAAGATAAAAATCAAAACCACAAAAATAGCATGAGTTTTCTTTCAAGCTGCAACTTTAAAGACATCCAGATGCCATTTTATTAATGGATTATGACTTGCATGTGGGTTTTTGAGTGTGAGATGAAGTTATGAAGGTTTAAGGAGCTGTTGGTAAGAAGAACGGGTGCAAATCTTACAGTTTTTAGTAATTTTGGTGGAAGGTGAGTATGTTTTGTTGTTAACTTGCTAGATTTTGTGTTTGTACTTATACTATTGTCTTGGCCGAATTGATTTGGGAGCTGTTTTTATGAGGGCCGAATGTTTGATGAGCATTTTAGAGTTTTAGCTGCTGATTTGAGTCTTAGAAAACTTAGTGATGTAAAAGGGTGATTTAGTGGATGTGGTGTGTATGTTGTGTTGCATTTTTTGTTATTTTGCCGAATGCATAAGATGGTTACAATAAGGAAGCAAAATAATGAGATTATAGGTAACTTAGAAGCTTCTGTTAACAAATGTATAAGTGATTCAATAAGAACAAATTAAGAACTTACGTTTAATATGATGTTAAGTTGGGTTAAAAGTTATGTTGAGGTTTGGAAATTAACGATATAGATTTAAAGACATTGTTTTCATAAAATTGATGATTTAATTAAGACTTAAAAATATATATAAAGTTTACGTTTTTAGATGGATTAAAGGAGGTTATACTGCATAACTTATGCATATAGATTTTAAGCATGATATGTCAATTATTTAAGAAATGAAAATAAAGTTTATGGCCATTTTAAAGTTACGGTTTCAAATGAGTAATAATTAAGAAAATTTTGTTACACCAACATTAGAGACCCTTGGAGTTATGCATTTATATGCGTGAATGTGTAGATGAATGGTAGGATTGCCTTATGTATATGAGATGGTTTGATGCTTATGCGTATGTGTGATGTTACGATTTGCTATACATGTTTATTGGCTTGACTATGTGTCGTCGCCTTATTGAGAAGCGTGTCTTCTCGGTGGAATGAGGGACGGCAAGTATAGGAGGTTAGGAATGTGTTTTGAAGTGTTATAGGTTTAGTATG
>CANYBF011453035.1:0-17838 GCA_948192965.1 Dalechampia spathulata | reverse complement strand
TTACATCCGTTTGTTCATGTGCTAAAACGTGATGCAGTTTCAATCACCTGGAATAGAGTCTTCAGGAGAAGACCCCTGCACATGGAGGGTAGCCTTCATGGTAATTTTTAAGTTAATCCTTGCAAAGATGAACACTATTATCCATAAGAAGCCTGGAATAAAATTCCACGTGAAGATACAGATCCCCATTTTTCCTCCATTAAATTTTTCCTCAAAATTTATGTCGCACCGCGAACTTTTCGGGTCGGGTACAAATTATTCAAGACACAAATACAACAAGAACATTAACCAAGTTGGCAAAATATGGTGGCTCTAATGATGCTAACTTTACCATCCGAGATCTGAAAAATTTTAAAAATCTTGAGGGATATCTTCTAATAAGGAATTTGAAATTTTGGATGTAGAAGAAGCCAAGGAAGCACAACAACTCCTTTAAATCTCTAACAAGATCTTATAAAGAAAAAACCAACATTGTTAGTTAGAACATTTGATGACCGTTCATGCTTGATTGTTCTCCATTTAAAAGCTTCATCCATGCCAATGAATTCAATATTGCCAAATCCTTCTCTAAGCTCTAATCATCCTGTGTCTTCTCCAACTCAGAAAAACTAAATACTAAAATGAAGTTTAGTAGGTCCATTCTTGTTTTTTTCTTCTCCACCTTCTTATTAACAACTGAAGCTCGTCGAGCCGCTTTAGCCCCTGCAGATTCTCCATCTCCATCTCCATCTCCCATGCATCATCGCCACCCTCACTTTAAATGCAAATCGCTATTTTTTCCTTCTTATAATCCATTATTGTTACCAAAATCCATTAGGAGTCCTGCACTCAATCACATCTATGCTGTTACAGAAAACCCTATTACATGTATTGCCTTGATCTCTCCATGCCTTACTGGTTCAATAAATTCCTCTTCAGCCTTGGAGGCAGTGATAGTATCATTGTTTGAACATGTCAAATTTGCACTTTCTTTTGCTTCTAAATAAAGCATAGAGAAATCTGGGGCAATTTACTTATTTATTGAAAAAAAAGTAAAAAATTACCATAAATGTATAAATTGGAAAAAATTTTTGATCTTGGGGTATTTTTCTGTCTGGCCATTGGTCAAAGTGGCAGTCAGATGATGTAATAATAATAATAATAATAATAATAATAATAATAATAATAATAATAATAATAATAATAATAATAATAATAATAATAATAACAATAATAATAATAATTAATACTACTACTAATAATAATAATTAATACGTAACTACTCCTAATATTATTATTGTTAATATTATTAATAATATAAATATTATAATATAATATATTATTATTATATTATAATATAATATATAGTTTAAAATATTATATTATTATTAATATTAAAATTATTAACTATCTATTTTATAATCATTAAAATATTAAAGTATAAATTATTATTATTTATAATTTCAATTTCACAAATTATTATTAATAATTACATATAATTATTTTTTCATCATTATAATATAATTATTTCATTTTATTTGATAATATTATTAATAAATTAATAATATTAATAATAAAATTAATAATATTATTATTATTTTATTATTAATATTATTGTATTATAATTAATAATATTAATATGAATAGTATTTGTATAATTGTATTAATTATAAATAAAATAATATTATTAATTTTATTTTATTAGGATGATATATAATATATAATATATTGTCAAAGAGAATATTGTATGTGAAGAAGCTTTCAATAATCTAACATGAGAGAGGGATTTGTTAATAATTGGGTTGTTAGTGAGTGACTTCACTTTTCTGCATTGTGTCTTGTACAAAAACTTGAAATGGGTTTTGAGGTATTTGAAGAATACTGTAAATGTGTGCTTAACTTTTGATAAGGCTAAGCTGAATGATTCAGTTGTGGGCTATGTTGATTCTGATTATGCAGGGGATCTGGACAAGAGGAGATCATTGACTGGTTATGTTTTCACTCTATCTGGTAGTGTCATTAGCTGGAAGGCGACTTTGCAAGTTGTTGTTGCTTTGTCTACAATATAAGCTGAATATATTGCAGTTATAGAAGCAGTGAAGGAAGCTATTTGGCTTCATGGTTTGGTCAGTGAACTTGGTTTGGTTCAGAAGCAGATTACAGTCTTCTGTGACAGTTAAAGTGTCATTCACCTTACAAAGAATCAGATGTTCCATGAACGCACAAAACATATTACTGTGAGACATCATTTTGTTCGGGATATTATATCGGAAGGTAGAGTTGATGTGAAGAAGATATCTACACATGATGATGAAGACAGTTCCAGCTCAAAAGTTCAGGCATTGCCTGGACTTGATTGGTGTTTGTAGTACTTATTAGTGCTCTCTTTCATAAAGGGCAGATTGCAGGAGTGGTGTTGTTTATTTCTTTGTTGGATGGGAGAATTCAAGATAAGGGGAAGATTTGTTGTATTTGTGTCTTGAATATTTCTTGATCCGGTTTACTGTTACCGGTTTTAGGGATTATATATAGCAAATATGTGGTATATCTTGTACGAAGCTTCATCTTCATCAGTAAGAAAAAAAAAATGCAGCCACTTCTACAATCGAGGACGTAGGCGTTTTTGCCGAACCTCATAAATCTTGTGTTCCTTTCATTTTTTTTTTGCTTTTCTTCTTGCAATCTTGCGTACTGGTTGAGTATTTCGTAAGAGGGACATTTTCCAGAATCCACTTGAAGTTGATGTTAGAACTACCAAGTTGCTTTGGATCATCATCTTGGCTTTTATTGATTCCAGGTGTAAAGGAAAACCACGGGTTCAATTACCAAGAATCAGATTCACTTGGTAGGCCATCAGAATTATCAGGAATCAGTAAATCATGTATCAGAATGCTCAACTTTTCCATTAGAATAGCTTGCACTTGTAGTTAGCTAACTTTGTTGCTGACAAGCCTTTAATAAGATCAAGTTTCATTCTCTGGATGGTTCGTCTAAAATGATAATAGCTAATTATCAAAAATACTCTTTCATTCGTTAATTAATTTGTTTTATATATTTTTTTAAACACGAAAAGAAATGAAAATCTTTAATGTTGTTTGTGTTTATAGGATAGTATTGCTTAATCATGAATCATCATGTTGCAGGTTATTCAATGATTAAATACTCGGAGGGATAATTATGAAACATAATGAAAATTATCCCTTACAGTGATAATTATGAAAATTACAGAATTTACTTCATGTTTTACGATAATATTAGATGAATTTTGAAGATTTTATAAGAATAATAATTTTTTTATAAAAATAATTTTTGTATTAAATTTATAATAAACTTGAAATAAAATAAATGTAAGGTGCATCCTTTGCAAATTGCAGTGAAATTATGTTATTCCTTAAAATATTTTTAAAAATTCATTATTTTGTAATTTCCTTTTAAAAATAATATTTTTAAAAAATTTGTCCTTAAACATATGAACACGCAAGGAATTCCTTCTCTGCAACTAATGTCAACATTTATTAACCAGAAATATGTATGCATGTATCTGATCAATCTACGTCATCGCAGTGTACTCTAAAAGTGGTCGTTTTCGTTTACTGAAATGGGGATCAATATTGCAAGTGCAGATATGGTGGATGATGGATTTGATTTTCTCACCAGGGGAGGATGCCCTCATGGACTGGAAGATTTTAAATCTCACATTCTGACTTGTGATACTATAGCCTAGAAATTCTTTGCCAGTATTTTGGCCTCCGTCAAAGGCTTAACTCCTTTATTTTGGTATGTGGGTAACCCTTCTTGAGTCCTGCCTCCGACAAGGTTATTCTTATAAGAAGATGATATGGCTAGGAAACTTATCACCAACTTTACTTTCATCTAATAGCTCCTTCCCCTTTTTTCTTCTTTTCCCTCTATTGAGATTCTCCTAACAAAGTCTATTTATTTATTTGTTGACAAAAGAAATAATTGCATTAAAAGTTAGGCATTACAATAGTAATCACGATAAACATGATCTTATCCTTGAAGATCAAGCTGAAAATTTGATTGAATTTGATTTATTTACGAAATTGGTATCATTAAATGAGCATTTATCTGTTTAAAAAAATCAATACATGTGTTAGGTGTAACGGGTGGCAGGAGGAGACAGGAGGACTGACTAGCATTAGGGGGGACTGACTAGCGTAATTGTATTGAGAAGGAAGAGACATCAAAGTGTTCGAGTCAACACTCTTCAAATTACAAGAACATAAAATACATTTATTCAACCCTAAACTTCCACCCATTACATTACGAAGGTGAATCATATGATGCCTTTACTTTTATTCTTAATTGTGATAAACAAAAGGAATCAATCCATTTTTATTTTTAAAGAAAAAGCTTATTTGATAAGCGTCCTTCCTGTCAAAATATTCATTGTAATATTCTATCTTCAAGGGTACATATTTCCATGATAATTACATAGTTTTAGACGAGAGCAGACACGCATTAATAATTCATTGGTCTGATTATTTAAAAATTCCCCCCACTTGAGAAGGATAAAGAAAAGGAATTGCTTTTCATAGTGCTATAATTTAAAAATAAAATTAATATTATTTTTATTAAATATAATGTGAAAGCCTGTCAGTGCCTTTGGTAAAAGTTGTTCCCCACTTCTGTCGAAGAATTTGCACGATGATTGATCCTAAAAAGAATAATTCCCAACAATAACACGACTTCGATTTGTGACCCTGTAATTTCTTCTTTCTATTCTCTTTACTCATCAATTTCAATGCTATCAAGATATCAAATTTTTTCTAAATTGATTGATATCGTTAAATGTTATTGGAATTCATAAATGTTATTGGATTTACTGATGAAGTATATGGACTTCATAAAGTAGACCTTTATTTGTGCGTCGGGGTTGGTTTGTTGTTGAGTTTGAAAAAATTGGTTCATCCATAAATATAATATGGTATTGTATATTAATTAAATATAATATTAAAAACTATAACAACAATTTAATGTAAGATAAAAGAGTATTTCTTACAAGCTCCAAAGTAATTTGGTTATAAATAATATTATTTAGTAATATTAGTTTAAACACAATTTATTTTATTACTAACTAAACTAATTTGTAGCTTTTGCTTTCTTTCTTTTTTTTAAATGTAAGGTCACCCTCTGCTATAGCCAAAGGCTGTCAATAATTCATCCTAAAATGAATACTTCCCACCAATAATGCTTCTATTCAATTATATGACTTTAATACTTTCATTTCCTTCCCTGTAATTTCTTCTTTCTATTCTGTTTATTCTTCATTTCCAATCCTCTCAACATGGCTGAAGCTCTTGTTTCTGTTGTCTTAGAGCAACTTTGCTCAATCGTTGCTGATAAAGTTAATGAAGAAGTGAAGCTAGTTGTGGGTGTCAAGAAAGAACTCGAAGAGCTCAACAGCGACCTCCTGGCGATCCAGGGTGTTCTTGCTGATGCAGAAGAAAAACAGCTCAAGGATCAAGCTGTCAAACAATGGTTAGACCAGCTCAAAGATGTCGCCTGTGACATGGAAGATGTGCTGGACGAGTGGAACACTTCTCTTTTGAAATTACAAATTGAAGGAGACTGCCACGATTCTGATTCCAAGTCCAGTAACGGGAGGAGGATGCTTTCCCTCTTCTCCTGCTCTTGCTTCTCCTGCAAGAATGTCCGCTTTCGACATGATATTACCAGAAAAATTAAAGAATTGAATGGAAGGTTGAATCATATAAAGATACGAAAAGAAACTTTTGGCTTTCAAGTTGGAAAGGGCAAATCACAACATCCTGAACCACAAACAACAACCTCTTTTATAGACACAACAGAGGTTCGAAGCAGAAAGGAGGAAAAGGAGATGATCAAACAATTATTGTTGAGCCAAAGCAGTCAAAGTTCAATCATGAATATCGTCTCTATAGTGGGGATTGGAGGCATCGGCAAAACAACTCTCGCCCAATTTCTTTTCAATGATGATGATGTCAAAGCTCACTTCAAGCAGAATATTTGGGTTTGTGTTTCCAAACCATTTGATTCTATAAGGGTTGCCAGAGCAATTCTTAAATCTCTTCCTGGTGATGCTCAAACATCTGACGAACTGCAAGATATCATGACTAGAATTAAGGAAGCAATCGCAGGAATCAGATTTCTCCTAGTATTGGATGATGTATGGGAAGATGGTCCTGACAAGTGGCAACAACTGAAACACAGTCTCTCGGGTGGTTTACCTGGAAGCAGAATTTTGGTGACCACACGTAGTGAGAGTGTTGCAAGAACCATGGGTTGCACAAGCAATAATCTGTGTCATGTTGGGAAATTATCCTCAGATGAATGTTGGTCAATATTGAGGCAGATTGCATTCTCTGATAAAGAAAAAGAGGAGTGTGAACTATTTGAACCTATTGGCAAAGGAATTGTCCAGAAGTGTGATGGTTTGCCTCTTGCTGCCAAGGCTCTAGGAAGCATTTTGCGTTTGAAAAGTTCATTGCAGGAATGGAAGGATGTATTGAATAGTGAGCTATGGGAACTACCAGGAATATGGGAAGGTCAAACGGGTTTAGCCTCCTTGTGGTTGAGCTATTATGATTTGCCTTCAGAAATGAGACAATGTTTTTCATACTGTGCCATCTTCCCTGAGGATCATGAAATAGATAAGTCTAAGTTAATTGCAATGTGGATGGCTCAAGGTTATCTTGGGACAACTTCAAGAATGAAAAATGCTATGGAGAAATGTGGTGAGGAGCACTTTCAAAGTTTAGCTAGACGTTGTTTCTTTCAACAATTTCATGATTATAAAGTGTATTATAAGATGCATGATGTGTTGCGTGATTTTGCACAATATCTTAAACTGGATGAGTGTTTTAGCATGGAGATCAATAAATCAGAAGAGCTAACAGAGCTGCCAACTTTGCTTACAAAGACACGTCATTTGAGGATAGGACTTGGAAGAGAGGGTTCATTGCCGAGCTCCATTTTCAAATTGGAGAAGCTGCGCACCTTTTGGCTTGAGTCCTATGGTAATAGAATAACTGAGGCAACTCTATCTAGTTTGTTTGATAAATTGATTTGCTTGAGATCCTTGATCCTGAGTGATTGTGGTATTATTGAAATCCCAGCATCCATAGGTAAATTAGATCATTTGAGGCAGCTTGATTTGTCAGATAATTTTGGTTTGAGGAAATTGCATAAAAATGTATGTGAATTATATAATTTGCAGACATTAGATGTTAGTTGTTGTGAGGATTTGAATCTGCCAAAAGGGATGGAGAAACTAATCAATTTGAGGCATCTAGATAATTTAGGGTGTGATTCTCCGATTCCTAGAGGAGTTTTGAAATTAAGTAACCTTAGGAGATTAGGGGCGTTGGTAATAGATAGAGGTGCAAATGAAGGTAACTGTGGTATTGGAGATCTGAAAAACCTTAAAAATCTTGAGGGGCTACTTCAGATAAGGAATTTGGAAAATGTGAGTGTAGAAGAAGCCAAGGAAGCACAACTCAACAAAATGAATCAAATCACAGATTTGTGGTTGGAGTTTGGTGATAGTGCAGAAAGGAAAGAGATAACTCATCATCATAAACAAGTAATAGAAGCCCTACGACCTTCTCCAAATGTTGAAACATTACATATAAAAGGATACAAAGGAACTAAATTTTTTCCAAATTGGTTGATGTTGTTAAATTATCTGAAAAAGTTGGTATTGCATAACTTGAACTGTAAGCATTTACCACCATTGTGGAAGTTGCCAATGCTAGAGGAGCTTACAATGTGGACTATGAATGGCGTTAAAAGGTTGGGTGGGGGATTTGTAGGAATGGAAAGAGAAAAGAATGTTGGGAATGAGGTTTCAGAATCATCATCAATGGTTGCATCTGTGGCTTTTCCCAAATTGAAGATTCTTGAGTTTAATTATATGGGGAAATGGGAGGAATGGGAGAGTGTTGAGGTTTGCTTTAATTTTGTCATTATGCCTCGTCTTAGAAATCTGATTCTTAATTGGTGTCCAGAGTTGAAGGCATTGCCAAACTATATTTATCAATCAGAAACCCTTGAGAAAATCACTCTCCGTGATTGCCGAATCATAGAGAAACTTTGCAAAGAAGATCAAAACAAAGGACAAAACAAGTGGGTCAGTCGTAACCTTATTATTCATTATTTTAGATAGAAGCAAAGCAAGCAATTGTTTGAATATTATTTTATGTAATTTCTATATTTTTTTATTTTCCATTTGAAATTGAGGTAAATTAGATTATATGATTGTTTTTATTTATATTAATTTTTATATTAATTTTACTATTTAAATTAAGTTTAATTATATTATTAATATGAATATTAATATTATTAATCATTTCAATCCTTTTTAATTTGACTGCATTTTTTATTTTTTTTGAATTTATTATAAACTTTAAAATTTTTTTCAAATTTGAAATAACAGCACAAAAAGTATACTTCAATGAAAACACATGCTTATTAGGTTTTGGATTAATTAAAAATGATGGTAGAATATAATGTTACGTTTTGAATTAATTAATATATTATTTAATAATAATATAATTAGCTCTTAAAGTAACTTATTTTATTATATTATTTTTCATTATTTCAATCAACTCTACTTTAACATTCAATTATACATAAAATTTTTCATATAATATATAACAAATTAAATTAAATTTATTGAAATTATAATTATCACATAATCTTTTTGTTAGTCAAAATTATGAAAATAATATGATATGATAATTAAAAATAATAATTCGATATGATGTTTGACTTCTTCAATTAACTCCACATTTACAAAATAGAAAAATATGCCTATAAATTTCAATATTTTTTAAATTTATGCATTAAATTTCAATCATTTAAACGAACAAACTATTATCTTGTTTGGTTTAAATTATTTTATAGGTTCTAAATATCTTATTTTTGTGAAGTTTATGTGATGTTTCATAAATATTTCATTTTTAATTATAAATCAGATATATGTACATATTTTATATTTCATCTACTCTTCTTAAAATTATAAATCTTTTAAATTCAACAATTCATTCACCAAATATTTCTATTTATTAAACATATACATTTATTTAACATATTATAAACTAAAGGAGTCTTATGATAAATAACTTAAGGTTAATATAAAATCCAATGTAAATAAATAATCATATAATACAACATGATGGTAATATAAGTAATATAATAAATGAATGAGTGATATATATAATAAATATGGATAAGTGAATAGGTGATTGTATCATCCTATTCATTTAATTCTAAAACATAGATTACTTGGTTATTTCAATTATCATACTATGAACTAAAATTTTAAAAATATAAATATTAAAAATGAAATTTCATAAATATATTTTTATAATTATCCTTCAAATAATTTTGTTATTTTGGAATGTTATTTAGTCCTAACGAGCGTTAATTATTTTTAATTAAATGGGTACAATCTAACGAGCTTTCATTTTTTTAATTATTTCAATTATTTTATTTTATTTAATTTTATTTATCAACATTCAATTTTCGACCTCCATTAATTAATTATGTAGTTGATAAATATTAATTATCATAGCATTTTGCTTTCTGATCATTGAATTATGATGTAATTCTATTTGAAATTTTTAAACTTTGATTTTCAATCTAAGAAAAATTAAATTTTTTGTTTTGAAAATTAAAATAAGCAAATGATTGTTAATTTAATTATTTCCACTTAACGCATCACAAATAAATTGAAATTCAAATATTACATTTTATTCTATTTAAATATTTTAATCAATTTATTTTAAAAAATGCTGACAAATTTTTATCATAAAACTATAATACTCATAAAATTAGATATATGTATATATTTTACATCTTATTTATTTTTATCAAATTTATTAATATTTTAAATCAAACAATTCATTTATCAAATGTCAGTATTTATTAAATATATATACTTCAAACATATACATTTAATAAAAATTTTATAAACCAAATAAGTCTTATAATAAAGAATCATGGTTCAATCATATTAATTTGTATATATAATGATTTAAGGTTAATATAAATAATTAATCATATAACACAATATGGTGATAATAATATGTATAATATATCTTAATAATATGTATAATAACATATCTTAATTTTATTTCAACTACATATATTAAATTTTTTTATCAAAACTAAAGTTAAAACATTATATTCGCAAATTTTATTATTAAAAACTACCCTTCTTCTATAAACATAATATAAAAATAAGAAAATTATTTTAATGTAAATACTAAATTTTATCTAAATGATTAAGAAAATTATTGTTGTTCATGAAACGATCACTTGTGTTCAAGAAAGCCAATCAATGTTTCAAGGATGTAGCCTATGACATGGAACACTGCTATTTTGAAATTGCAAATTGAAGGAGGAGATGGCCATGACTCTGCTTCCATCACTAGTAAGAGGAGGAGACTGCTTTGCCTCTTCTCCTCTTCTTGCTTCTGCTGTAAGGATTCAAAAAGATACTTTCAACTTTAAAGTTGGAAAGGGCAAAGCTCAACAACCTGAACCACCAATAACAACCTCTCTATTGACACAACAGAGGTTCAAAGCAGAGAGGAGGAAAAGGAGATGATCAAAAAATTATTGTTGAGCGAAAGCAGTCAAAGTTCCACCATGAATATCATCTCTATAGTAGGGATTGGAGGCCTCGACAAAACTACTCTCGCCCTTTCTGGTGATGCTCAAAGATTTAGTGAACTACAAGCTATCATGACACGAATTAATGAAGTTATTACAGGAAAAAATTGCTCTTCGTATTGGATGATGTTTGGAAAGATGGTCCTGACAAGTGGCAACAACTGAAACATGGTCTCTCGGGTGGTTTACCTGGAAGCGGAATTTTGATGACCACACATAGTGAGATTGTTGCAAGAACCATGGGTTGCACAAGCAATATTCTGTGTCTGTGTCGGGAAATTATCCTCCGATGAATGTTGGTCAATATTGAGGCAGATTGCATTCTCTGATAAAGAAAAAGAGGAGTGTGAACTATTTGAACCTAGTGGCAAAGGAATTGTGAAGAATTGCGATGATTTGCCAAGGAAGCACAACTCAATAAAATGAATCTAATCACAGAATTGTGATTGGAAATTCGGTGTTAGAGAAGAATGGGAAGAGATGAAAGGTCATCATGAACAAGTAATAGAAGTCCTAGGACATTCTCCAAACGTTGAAACATTATGTGCAAGAGAATACCAAGGTACCAAAATTTTCCCAAATTGATTGATGCGGTTAAATAATATGAAAAAGTTGACATTGGATAGTGCTAGAGGGCCTTCGATTGTATGGTACGATATGAAATAAAAAGTCGGGTGGAGGGTTTGTAGGAGTGGAAAGTGGAATGAATGATGGTGATGAGGGTTTGAGAAGCATCATAGTTAATTTTCATAACTTATAATTCAAAATTATATATATGAATATATACACGTACACAAATTGTAGTTATTTACCTCTTGAACAGACATGTCATTCAGATGGTCAATAACCTTATTATTCATTATTGCTAGAAGCAAAGCAAGCCATTATTTGAATATTATTTTATGTAATTTCCATATTTTTCAATCACTATTTTCGTAGGGATTTCGCTATAGATATTCTATCACTATTTCCATAACTATTTCACTATCTCTTTTTTTTTAGCAATTTTCCATATTAATAGCATAAACAAAGTAATCAAATTATTATTATTGTATAAATAATGATATGTATTTTTCAATAATATTTTCTCAATTTTTAATAAAGTTTTAATATTATCAAATATTTTTATTTTTATAATTAAATATTATTATTATTATTATCATTTTTCCAACATTTTTACAATCAATACTATTTTTATAGACATAATAAATTATAAACATTCAATTATATGTATATAAATTGTATACATAAATATATTAACATACAATTAAATTTATTTAAACATTAAATGTTATCAAAACGCATTGTAATTTTACTTGGAATTAAATACTAATTTTTGTAATAAATTTAACTAAAAATGATATTAATATCAATAAATAAACTTTACATCACTCAAACTCACATAAATGGACACATTTCCCAATTATTGGATTAAATTAATATGTATAATTTATCACAAAATAATGAATATGGAAGCCTTTGAATAAAAATTAGGGTTTCAAAATCCCAAACACCTTGGATATACGTCATGACTTGAAAGAAATTATAATTATACCAAAAATAATTAAAAATTATAATTCTAAAAAAATAATCAAATGAAGAATTGTGTATTTTTATAGTTTCACTGAATCAAACAAAGCCTAAATAAATATCTAAATCCCATAATTGACCATTTTTCTTTAAGATATTTCTTGCTTGGTATTAAACAAAGTTTATGCATACGCGCACAATCTCCTACAGTAATAAACAGAATAACAAACAAATAAAAAAAATATTTATCTAGATTTTATTCATATTTTCGTACATGAATCAAAATGATTGATCCAATGTAGCCCGGATTTTATGACTTTGATATAAATAAAATGGTATGGTCTTACATTGTAAAACTTTTGAACAGCATATGATTATAATATAAAGAGCTAAGCATATTATACTATATTGAACATATATTTTTAAGCTTTACAATAACAGAAAATGGAGATGTCTATATAACAGGTTCTTGCACTGATGAACGCCAGAGTTTTCGGCTCAAATAGACACACTATTAGGTACACCTCTACATGTGCTAAATAAATAATAATAAGATTAAAATTTTAACTTCTTTTTTTAATTTATCCTATTCATTTAATTTTAAAATATAGTTTAGTTTGTTATTTCAATTATTATTATACTATGAATTAAAATTTTAAAAATATAAATATTAAAATGAAATTTCATAAAGATATGTTTACAATTATAGATGCATGTTGAGCAGATGCCAGCCAAATTAGAATTGTGAGGATTGAGACAAGATCATCAATGCTGGCTAATGTTGGCCCCCAATCTTTGTGCTGGAGATCGTGATGGACAACATTGACAGACTCATACCAAGCTTGTAGCTCTGTGTCAGTACAAACTACATTTGCATCCTAGTAGTATCTATAGCAAACCAAATCAGAAGCCCATCTTGAGGATACGGATAATCCTCAAGCAGAAGGTTTAGGCCATTCGGTTGTGAAGGGTCAAGTATAGCCATTCTCCTTCAAGACATTGAGGACCCTTATTAGACTGATCCAGTTGAAACATTTGATATATCATATCAAGTTTTATCTCCATACATTTAAATATAATGTGATATATGACTTGTTCAACTAACTCTATATTCGTAAAATAAAACATATGCCTATAAGTTTCAATATTTTTTAGTTTCTTATTTTAAAAGTAACCACAAATTATGGATATTATTAACATACACAATTATATGGCTAAAGTGATTTTAATACTTGAATCAAGTGATATTGTGATGCTTTTGAGTTGATGATTTCTGGTTTGAAAATCTTTAATCCAGTAGGATGGTAGCTGTAGAGGAGTATGTTGAATCCATATTGGGGTTGAAGATGTTATTAGTTTCTTCTCAAGATTAACATCTTATAATGGAGTTTCATGAGCATTTTCATTCGACAGTGATATGTGATGCTTTTCATTATCAACCATTTTCAAATAAAATATTTTTCCTATTTGAATGTTTCTTTTGATAGTATTATAAATCGAAAAGTTGCTTTCAATTTTATTTGAAATTTTTAAACTTCCATTCAATTTAAAGAAAATTAGATTTTTTAATTCAAAAATTAAAATAATCTGAAAATAGGTCAAAAATTGATTTGAATTAATCTTTCATAAATATCTTATTCCTAATACTTGTAAAATTAGATATATATTTACTCTTTTTAAATTTATAAATACTTTTGTTAGAGATCACAGATTTAATATGCACAATCTGCAGAAGAACAAAGAAAAAATGAAGAAAGACACGAGATTTATGAGGTTCAGCCAAAGATCACCTACATCTCGGTTGCAGTTGGCAGCAAATTGTTTCACTATGATTAAAAATGAAATTAGGTTACAAGGCATTCCTAATTCCCTATATAAAACCTAAATTGAAAATAAACTGGGTCTATACCCTAAAACCTGAAAATAAATCGGGTCTATACTGCAAGGGGTTTCGCCCCCCACACTCTCCATCAAAATCAGTTTTTGCGCTACAAGGTCGGGCCTATTGGCCCTTGCCCTTCGTTTCAAAAAACAGATTCCCATTTAAAAAATCTTTTTTGACCTCATTTTCATTAATTTTTATAAAAGCTAATTTATATGTAGATATGAATATTAAATATATGTGGAAAAATTTAACAAAAATTATTGTAAGATAAAGTGTATTTCTTAAAAGGTCAAAAAGGGTATAACAAATCACTAATTAAATCCTTAATACCATTGTTATTATTTATAAATAATATTAATTAATAATATTGGTTAAACAAACAACTTATTTCAAATATGATATTTCATAAAATGTATCTAATTAATGAAATTTTTTTATTTAATTTGTGAACTTAAAAATTAAATAAACAAAATTTATAGAATTTTGTAATGTTTCAAATGTCACATTTCTAATACTTGTAAAATTAGATATATGTACATATTTTAAACCTTATTTATTCTTACTAAATTTATAAATACTTTAAATTAAACAATTCATTTATCAAATGTCTGCATTTATTAAATATATATATTTCAAACATACACATTTAATAAAAATTTTATAAACCAAATAAGCCTTATCATGACATTCAAATAAAGATAATGACAAGTGTAAATGATTAGAACCTATTGGCAGAGGAGTTGTCAGCAAGTGTGATGGGTCCCTTGCTGCCAAGGCTCTAGGAAGCATTTTGCATTTGAAAAATTCATCGCAATAATGGGAGGATGTGTTGAATAGTGAGCTATGGGCACTACCACGAATAAGGGAAGGTGAAAGGGGTTTAGCCTCGTTATGGTTGAGCTATTATGATTTACCTTTCGAAATGAGACAATGTTTTTCATACTACACCATCTTCCTTGAAGATCATAGAATAGAAAAGTCTAAGCTAATTGCAATATGGATGGCTCAAGGTTTATCTTGGGTCAACTTCAACAATAAAAAAAGCCATGGGCAAATGTGGTAAGGAGCACTTTCAAAATTTAGCTAGACGTTGTTTCTTTCAACAATTTGATGATTATCCTATTCAGTATTATAAGATGCATGATATGGGGCATGATTTTGCACAATATGTTAGAAGGGAAGAGTGTTTTAGCATGGAGATCTCAAAAGAGCTAACAAAGCTACCATTTTCGCCTGAAAAGGACGTCATTTGCGGGTAGCACTTGCAAGAGAGGCTTCATTACCGAGCTCCATTTTTAAATTGGAGAAGCTGCGCACCTTTTGGCTTCAGTCCAAAGGTAAGGGAATGACTGAGGTAATTCTATCTAGTTTGTTTGATAAATTGATTTGTTTGAGATCCTTGATCTTGAGTGAATATCATATTAGAGAAATCCCAGCATCCATAGGTAAATTAGTTTATTTGAGGTAGCTTGATTTGTCTAGTAATGATGGTTTGAAGTTGCATGAAAATATATGCGAATTATATAATTTACAAACATTAGATGTTAGTTATTGTAGAGGTTTGAAACTGCTGAGAAGTGTGGAAAAACTAATCAACTTGTGGCATCTGCCATTCCTAAAGGAGTTTTGAGTTTAAGTAATCTGAGGAGATTAGGGGAGTTAGTAATAGATAGTGGCGCAGACGATGATGCTAACTGTAGTATTGGAGATCTGAAGAAATTTAAAAATCTTGAGGGAGAACTTTGTATAAAGAATTGGGAAATATGAATATAGAAGAAGCCAAGGAAGCACAACCCAACAAAATGAATCAAATCACAGATTTGGGGTTAGAGTTTGGTGGTAGGGAAGAAAGGGAAGAGATGAAATGTCATCATGAACACGTAATAGAAGTCCTAGGTATTGAAAAAAATTAATGGTTAGTTAAGTGTAAATTTGAAATTCATGGCTTAATTAAATTCAAAGTTAGGTAGCCACCCAACATGAATTAAATTCAAACTTAGGTAATTAATTTTTAGCACCCAAAATTAGACTTTAATTGTTATGTTCACATGGCTTGAAACTAGTATAAATAGGTTATTAGTTCAAGCTAGAAATCCATCCCAAAATCATTCCAAAATCTCAAAGAGCAAGCGAGATAAAATAGAGAGTTGTAGAGAGAGTTATTTCTTCTTTTATCCAGAGAGAATTTTCATTGTTTCTCCTTAATAAATAAAGGAATATTTGTAATTCCTATTTTTCCTCATAGTAAAATTCTTCTATCTTGTCCGTGGTTTTTACCCTAATTTTTTTGGGGATTTTCCACATAAAATTTGTGTGTCCTTTATTTCTATTTTCTCAAATTATTAACTGTGGTTCTGCTTTATTCGTTCCGCATTCACAACATGTTCACCGTATGTTTTCTGTTATTATGGATATATTTCATTATGGCTTGGGATATGGGGTGCTTGCTTTTTGCCTGATATGTATCCATAACCAACATCTCAATGGCCATCATACTTCAAAGAACTTTAAAAAAAAAACATCATGTGCTCGCTGTGAGTTTGTAGGTGGAGAATCATACCTCAGCTGCAGCAACAAGTTGAAGAAATTCTTCAGACTCCATACGCTTCCGGAGCTCCATGACAAGTTTCAGAGGCTCTCCAACCGTAAGAGTTCTTCTCTTGAACAGAATGCAATTCACCTAAAGAACAATAACCGGGCCAATTGATCAGGTTGGCCAATAATGCAGTTAAATTCATTTATAACCTCAAATGCAGTTAGAAGAAGTGAAAACTAAAACAAAAGACAAAATTCATATCTAACCTTCCTCTATTCTTCTAATGCTCGCCCATTTTTGAAGAGAACGCCTTGACGAACACCCATTTCGGTAGCAACGCATACAGCAATTCGAGTTGCCAGAGGAAAAGAACATGGAGAGGCTATTGCAATGACAGATATCCAAACTTGAGCTGCGAGCTGCGACGATGGATGTCGTAACCAGGATTCTGGGTAGAAACGGAACTTGCCAGCTAAATGCCAGGTGAGCCAAATGAATATTGACAATACAATACCCTGTTAGCAGAATTGTGTAATTAGTAACAAAGGATTATAACTAACATAAACAGAAATTAAAAATTCGGAAGAGATGTTAACATGCGTACCAAAAACGTAATAATTTTGGAAATGGCAACAGCAGATTCCTCTACTGGACCTTCTCGCATCTGGCCCGACTTAACAAGCTCAGCAATCCGGGAGAAAACACTCTCTGATCCAACTATTCTCCCCTTATATTGCAAGGTGTCTTGATTCGAAAAGCTTTGCTCCAATTTAACAAGGGTTCTTGCACCAAGAATGAGTCTCATCACATCAGCCCTTTGAATTGACCCACTATCGAATGTTTTCCAATTCAACATTCCCGCATGATCCAAATTCACAAGAATTGTTGTTTCCATCGCTATGCCCTTGGGCTTGGTGATCAATAGTGTTGAAGAAAGGAGAAGGAAGGAGAGCAGGCTGCAGTGGGTTATCCCATATCGGGAAAAAGGGAGAAAAAATGGGTCCTTATAAGTCAATCAGCAAACAAACCAAAATGCCAAATGGCATTTTGGTGGAAGGAAGGCTCATGCTTAAAGGCCCAGTACACGTGCAGCAGCTCAGCCCATGATGGTGGCTCATCCTGTCTCCAGCCCGTGCTCCTGAGGCAGCCCGTTTTGAGGATGCGGTCCTCAGGTTTGGTCCCAACACTCCCAGCTTCTTGGACCTGGGCCCGCTCCGCTCCAACAAAT
>CANYBF011452764.1:0-15395 GCA_948192965.1 Dalechampia spathulata | reverse complement strand
GTCACTAAATCCAAGTGATTTAATTAATTAGGGGCCTAATTAATTGAGTGGAAATTTTGGCAGAGTTTTTGGTGCCCTTAGAGAGCAAATTTCGGATCCCCTCAGATGAACCCCGAGCTCTATATTTATAGAGCAATTTTTGGGCGGGCAATTTTGTAATTTTGGCCCGGATTTGAAGTGATGTGTGGCACACATCATGTGATGCGCGCAGCACATCACTTTTGTCCCGACGTGTGGGGCCCATTAGGGTCGCTTCCGGGATGCACCCCGAAGCATACAAGCGTTATTTGACGTAAGGAACAACTTTGTAGAAGAAAGTTTTCCCAAATTCGGTCCCGAGAAGGCTCCTGACCAAACGTCTTCTTATGAGGTTACTATGCAATGTGCGTAGCGCATCGTGCGATGTATTCTATGCGTCCAGAACACTTAAATGGGTGAATTCGGGCGGTGGGCCCATCGGGATACTATTCATGATGAATAGTACCCTCATGGGCCCCCCAGTGCAATAGGGCCCGGAAAGTGGCAAATAGCATACCAAACGCTTCGCCTCAAGTGAGGCAGTGAATAAGGTGTGTTCTGTGCGTACAGAATGTCTTAAAGCGGACGATAGTGGGAAGCGGACCCCACTAGTGTTTAACGGGCCCTACAGCGAGGTGAACCTATAAACGTGGCATTCAAGCCATGAGATGTGCCTTGCGCAAGGCATCAGTGGAATGTATTCTGTAAATACAAAATACACTGAATCAGCTAATCGGGGAAGCGGGCCCCATCTGCATACTATTCATAATAAATAGTAACCTAAGTCCAGAATGCAATATTTTACATTTTGTGCATCCTACCACGCGTAGGCAGGTATGAAATGTATTCTGTAAGTACAGAATACACAGAATAGGAAATAGGAGCAACAGGCCCCACTAATATCCTAGGTGGGCCCCACAGCATAGTGGGTCCAGAAAATGGCATTTGCGATGCCAAGCATTGTGCCTTCTGTAAGGCAGCTGGATAATGTATTATGTAAGTACAGAATACACAAAATGGGTTAATAGGGGTAGCGGGCCCCGCTTCTGCTAGGTGGGCCCCACCTATGTACTATTAATGATGAATAGTACTCAGGGCAAAAAGTGCAATGTTTTGCATGTCAAATAATCTGCCGTACGTCGGCAATAAGGAAGGGTGTTTTGTACATACAGAATAGTCAGAATACGTGGTGGGTCCCGCTAGGCGCCATGGTGGGCCCCACCAGTTCTGAAATGTTCTATACATCAGAACACACAGAGGAAGACACAGGGGCTTATATGTATAATCGAGATTGATACACGGGACTAAATCCTAGGCAAATCAATAAAGATCCAAAATCATACGATGGTGAAAAGTCAGGGTCAACACCTCTATAACTTGCCAGCACCCAATGAAGCGGTCCCTATAATGCCTACTACAGTAATCAAGCCCCTGCATCAGGTAGGTCAGGCCAGCGCTGCCCCAATCATACCGCCCTATGGACTCTAAGTCACGGAGAGCCCATAACACTGACATGTGGACACTGTTCCAACTATCATTGAACAATGTACTCCCCAGCACGTACAGCAGAAAGCTGCGGGTATACTGATCTGCAGAGATTGTCCGACCTAGCCTTTCTGCCAACACAGCCTGTCGGAGACAGTCATAAGAGATATTGTGCCCTCCTCGCACATTGGGTGACACCCCCAGAAGGTTAAAGATAGCCCTATATAGCCAGCGAGGTGATTTTAGCCTAGCATCAAATTGAACAGGCAGCCCTACACATTCCAACCTGATGATCCCAGCAAACTTCCCCGGGGTAATAGTAATCTCGCCTACCGGCAGATGGAAGGTATGCATGGAATCCATCCACCGCTCGATCATGGCAGTGATGACAAGCCTATTGCATCTCTTCTCCACGCTAGTGAAGTAGGTGATATACGAACCAAAACAGCTTTGGTTCACTCTTACACAGATCTCCCTCGGCAGCTGGGAGTACCATTCAAAAATGTCGTGGATGTTATCGCTGCTTACCACTGTCCGCTCTCTCTGCAAAATACAGAATTCAAGTTAGACTTTAGACTGAATTACAGAGTGCATAGAATAATTTTAGAGGTACAGAGCTCCTTCTCCTAACCCTAAATGCACTTATTCATGCCTATGAAGCCCTAAAACGCGTAATTCTCCAAAAAATGACTGAAAAATGGGCCGTTTAGCCCATTTTTCTATGCTATATGCACTGCACATAGCACTATGTGTGCCATACATGGCATAGATGTGGCACACATAGTGCTATATGCGCCACATATAGCACAAATTCGCACCAAAAAATCCAGTTTTCGCCGAACCAATCAGAAAAACATGAGCTAACCTAAGCCTAGCTTCAATCTAGCATAAAATCCTAGTCTAATACGAGCCTAAAAGCATCAAAAATAGCCTAGAATTTAATTCTTGAAAAAACCATAAAAATCAAAAAATCGAGCCGAGTCACAGAAAACTCACCTTCTCGGGAGGAGCTCAGGACCGATGCGAGTCTATGGCGAAAGTCTCCGCAACTGCATTGCCAAAACGGGCTCCAAAATAAGCATCACGAGTCGTAAGCTCGGTTAAAGCATAACTCGAGACAGATTCGGGATCCTGAGGGGTCGGTTGCATCCTAATTCCGGCCATTTCTGCAAAAACGGAAAGTTTTTAGTTTGGGGTTTCAGAGGAAATCAAGTTTTCAAAGGGAAACAAAGTGATTTTTGAGTTAGAAGCCTGGAAATATAAAATTTCCAAGCAATGTGCATCACATATAGGGGAACATGCACCGCACGTTGCAATTTTTACTAACATGCACCTGGAACTGTGGGAGTCTACTAATGTGTACTTGGATCCCACAAAAATGCACATGAAGAATTAAGCCTCTGGCAAAAATTTCAGAATTTTTTAAGGTCATTTGCTCCTCCGAGCCCAATTTTCACGAGCTGCAGCGTGTGAAAAATCCATTTCAATACCAATTTCACTGACAAATTGTTTTCCTATGTCTGGCAAAGACAGGAAATTGATCTAACAGACGATCAAAAGTAGTCAATCCTTTGACTTCTGGCCAAGCCATTGACCAGATAGTGTTGCATTCCAACAGAGGGTCCTAAATACAAACTTTGGAGACAGACAACACTTATTTGATGGCGCGAGAACAAGATCTGACGGTTGATCACCCAGACCCAGCAGAAGGTCACCTCTGTTCCGCTGTGGAACCGACCGATCCAGCAGAGGTCACAGAGTCAGGCCCTTGACAACTAAATCCTAACGCATAGGCATCTGAATGCTGACTTCAGATGAATTACTCGTAAAGAAGCCATCAGTCTCGCAGTGACCACCGGTCAGCACTGATCAGAGTAGCCTGAACGTCGGGCCCCCAGTAATGAAGCTGGGGTACTTATACTGGTCCAAACCATTGACAAGAAATGTCAGAGACCCAGCAGAGGATCCTGAAAGTCGTTTCAGAGATATTTGACATTTATATGATGGCGCGAGAATAGACCCAGCAGACGGTCATCCAGGTCCCGCAGTTGACCACATGATCCAGTAGTGATCACAAAGCCAAGCCTTTGGCTCCTAAACCCTAGCACATGGGCATCTGGATGCCAACTCCAGGTGATTAACTTGCGACATTGCCATCAGTCCCATTGGGGACCATTGATCAGCCTTGATCATCTAGCCCGAGCACCAGGCTCCCATTGGCAGGATTGGGAATATCATATCAGCATTGATCTTACAACCCGAGCACTGGGCTCCTAGTGGAAGAATTGAGATTTAAGCCTCAACGCAAGCACCCTTACGAGTCAGGTACTCTTCCTACTCCTTGTGAAAAGTCATGTTATGATCAGATTGTATTTTGATGACTTACGCACATGTCACCTCAAAACGATCATGATCAGGGGGAAAACTGTTGACCCTAACTTTTCACACTCATGCAATTTCAAGTTTCTGTTGATTCGGCTCAATTTTAGTCCCCAATATCGACCCCGATTATGCACATAGGCCTCTGTGTCTTCCTCTGCGTGTTTTGGTGAGCAGAACATCTCAGAACTGGTGGGGCCCATCATGGCGCCTAGCGGGACCCGCCACATATTCTGAGTGTTCTGTACATGCAGAACACCCTTCCCTATTATCTACGTAAGGTAAATCACTTGAAATGCAAAGCATTGCATTTTTGGCCCTGGGTACTATTCATCATGAATAGTACATAGATGGGGCCCACTAAACAGAAACAGGGCCCGTAGCCCCCAATAACCTATTCTATATATTTTGTACTTACAAAATACATTTTCCAGTTTCCTCACGCAAGGCACAATGCTTGGCATCGCAAATGCCATCTTCTGGGCCCACTACACTGTGGGGCCCACCTAGGATATTAGTGGGGCCCGCAGCATCTACTAGTCTATTCTATGTATTCTGTACTTACAGAATATATTTTACACCTTCCTACTCATGGTAGGATACACAGAATACAAAATATTGCATTTTGAACCTAGGTTACTATTCACTACGAATAGTACACAGGCAGAGCCCGCTTTCCCCAATTAACCTATTTTGTGTATTCTGTACTTACAGAATACATTCCGCTGCTGCCTTACACGAGGCATACCCCGTGGCATCCCGAATGCCACATTTCTAGGCTCACCATGCTGTGGAGCCCGCTTCCCACTATAGTCCACTTTGATGTATTCTATACGCACAGAACACATCCTATCTGCTGCCTTACTTGAGGCAAAATGCTTGGCATGCTCTTTGCCACTTTCCAGGCCCTTTTGTGTTGTGGGGCCCAGATGGACCCACCGCCCGAATTCACCAATTTGAGTGTTCTTGACGCATAGAACACATTTCCACTAGTACCTATGCGAGGCACGACCCACGGCATCCCGTATGCCACATTTTGGCCTTAATGGGCCTATTGGGCCCAAATTGGGCTCATTTAGCAAAACTCGATGTTCGAGGCTGAATTTGAGAAAACTTATAACTGTAAAGTTTCTCAAAATGTCGTTTTCACTTTCCTGGACATATGGTACACATTCCATTTTGCTCGTACGAGGCGGAGCGCACAGGTTGAAAACGCAACGTGCGTAGCGCATAACCCTATAGGCTACGCACGTTGTATAGTAAAGACGTTTGGTCAGGAGCCCTTTCGGGATCGAATTTGGAAAAACTTTCTTCTACAAAGTTGTTCCTTATGTCGAATAACGCTTATACGCTTCAGGACGCATCCCAGAGTGACCACAGTGGGCCCTACGTGAGGGTTTCCAAACTATATGCGCGTGCATATTGACCTATGTGCGCAGCATATAGGCTATGTGTTGTGCATATAAGCCTATATGTGGTGCACATAGTTTTAAAATTTTTCAAATCCAGGTGAAAATTACAAAATTGCCACGCCTAAATTTTGCTCTATAAATATAGAGCTAGGGGTCATCTGAAAGGGATCTGAAATTTGCCTCAAAGGGCACCCAAAACTTTGCCAAAATCATTTTAAAATTAATTAAACACTTGATTAATTTTTCTTAGGTAATTAGAGACAAATTGGCTCTAGTTAGGCTCCCAAAACATGAAAGGAAAGAAGATCTACGAAGGAAAGCCACTGTCTAGAGGTAATTCTTTTGATTTTTCTCATTTTTCCTTCATTTTTGAAAATTTATCAAACTATATGCTGCGCATATAGATCTACGTGCACCACATGTAGCATATGTGTGGCGCACATAGGGCTATATGCTGCGCATATAGCCTCCAGTTTTCAAAGAAACTCGTGTTTTTACTTCGGTTTTCTCCGGTTTTCTTCCCGATCTGGCCATTTTAGGGTCATTCAAGGCCTTTCCATGCCTTGGGTGCCCTAGATCTGCCTTTCCATGCCTTGGGTGCCCTAGATCTGCCTTAAAACTTGCTGGATCTAAAATAATTTTAACTTTAAAATTTTTTTTCATGATTTAGATGCAAATCCACGAGCAAAAATCCGGTTTTGGGTCCGATCTACCTAGATCGGGGCCGAATCTAGGGTTTCTGCTGAAAAATTTTCGGTTTTCAAAGCTATGTGCACCACACATGGCTCTATGCGCGTTACATGTCCCTCATGTGTGGCGTACATAGATCCCGATTTCAACTCGAACCGCTTCGGTTTTGAATTTTCCAGTGACTCCAGTAGCTTTTCCATGCACTTCGGGTTCTGGATCTGTCATAAATCATCGAGATCTACTTGATTTTAGCCTTAAAATTAATTATTTCAATTAATTGCTTAATTAATTGTTTGTTTCATCAAACCGGAGGCCGAAACGAGGTCAAAATGAGGTACTGTCTTCATTAAAGTTACTGGATTTTATCTGTAGATTATTTATGTACTGACAGATTTCATTTTCTTGCAGATCCACAAGCTATGTGTGCCACATGTCATGTTATGTGCGCCACACCTTGCCCATGTGTGGCGCACATAGCCTGATGTGCGGCGCGTATAGTTCACTTTTTTCCAGAAAAACCATATTTTGAGTCGTATTTTTACCATATTTTGACATATCCAGTGGTATTTGAGTTTCACAGTAGCTCAAGTATTCTGAAAAAGTCATAAAACAATTTTTACATAATTAATTTTGGTCTCAAAATTAATTTTTACGATAAAATGTAATTTTTACTTGTATAAATGCGGTTTTTGATAGGATTGGATTTTAATTGGTTGAGGGGCTATCTCCAAATTATTCCAAGTGATGTTAGCACTCCCAATTAATTTTTCCATGATCAAATAAAATAATTTTGCTTAAAATTATTTTTATGAAAATGAATTTTCACGATCCGGCTCGTGTTTATTGTTTCAATTATTGCCTAATGAATTTGTACTTTTAAATAGTATTGGACTACTCAATTAAATCCAAAATTCATTTACTGCTAATAAACTTTATTTGTTTATTTTGCATATTAATCCATCTGCATTTTTGGATCGTGCAAAACTGCAAGGAATAGTGCCCAGGAAGGAGGGGACGTTACTTAACGTCCCAAAATATGTATGCGAGGATATTTATGTAATAGGGTAGATTATTATTGGCTTGTAATAATTAATCCCCCCTAATATCTTCTAATTTCCTTGATCCCTTTCATCGACCGTTAATTATTTTTAATCGTGGATGATTATATTTACCTAAATATACTATATCATCATGTCACATGCCATGTCACATGACATATGCACGCACTACTATGCATGCCATGCATATACCGTATGTTATAACATACTGTATTTCGTATGCACCTATATATAAATATGCTAATACGCCAATACGTAATCCAATACACGCAATTGATCAATACGCCTTATCATGCATACATATATGTCATGCCATGTCATATACTATGCCACGACGTATGCCATTATGCATATCATACCATATGCCATACACATATACTATGTTGAATACACATTCACATACGCACCACATGCCACGCATACTGTACGTCATTCATTTCACATGCCACACATACGGTATATCATTCACTTCACATGCTATACATATAGTATGTCATCCATTTTACATGCCATGCATATGGTATGCCATGCAATTATACCATGCCATGTTATGATACAACATTTCACATATCATGCCACATGACACAAGCATATTCTACTATAATATGTCATGCATATGCTATGTATTACACCATCACACATATCATACATATGATATGCCATACATCATTCACATGCCATGCATATGGTATGTCATTTACTATGCTATAACATGCATATGCTATGACATCCATCATTTCACATATCATGCATATGATATGCCATTCACCCTACGCATCATGCATACGCTATGCATATATCACACATACGCCAAACGCTACGCAACCCATAAAATGTTAACGCATAACGTAATACGCTATTTGCCATAATATGTGCCTACATATTAGGTTGATATAACATGCATATGATATGTCATACATGCTCACATGTCATGCATATGCCATGTTACTTTTATCATTATATCACATGACATGCATGTGCCATGCCATTTAAATGCCATATAGCTTTATATGTCATTTTATGTTCAAACTTGCAACGCCAATTCACATGACGTGATGTGTGCTTACATTTACGCTCGTATGCTTGCCTGCTTAGGACAATTAATTCTAACTAAAATGGTAAAATTGATTTTGGAAACTCATAGAATAGATTTCCACCACCCGAACCCAATCTCTGAAGGGTTTAACTAGCACTCATGCTATGGGTCGGTTGGACCAATCCGAAACCATCCAGTGGTGACTTCTTGTGACTCTTTCGAGTCTGTATCATTCCTTAAGGGAACCCCTTAGGAAGACTGCGCTTTCGCTCCAAGTACGGTCCCCGGTCCGTGACTTTTGCAAGCCTCGCTCTGGGCCCCGGAAAAAACTGGCTCTCACACATACCTTAGAGTATTCGAATGTAAGTGCTACATACTAAACACCAAGGATAACCTTGGGAAATTTGACTCTAAGACGGATGAAGGTATTTTCTTAGGTTATGTTACTTTTAGCAAATCATATAGAGTGTTTAATAAACGTTCTTTGGTTATTGAAGAATCAATGCATATTGTTTTTGATGAAACTAACTCCCTTGGTCCAAGAAAGGATAATGTTGATGATGATGTAGGTATTCTATTGGAACAAGGAAATAAGAAAGAACTTTAACAAGAAGTTATTCCCAAATATGTTGACAAGGAAGAAGTGAATGATCTTCCTCCACACCTAGCACCAACTCAAATCAAACATGATCTTCCAAAGAAGTGACAATTTCCAAAAGGACACTCCAAGGAGCAAATCATAGGTGAAACATCAAAAAGGGTAACAACTTATTCTAAATTTAAAGATATTCATAATAATATTGCATTTATTTCTCAAATAGAGCCTAAGAATGTTAAAGATGCCTTAAATGATGATAGTTGGGTGTTAGATATACAAGTAGAGTTGAACCAATTTGATAGAAATAAGGTATGGACCTTAGTGCCTAAGCCTAAAGATGTGTCTATTATAGGTACTAGATGGGTATTTAGAAATAAGCTTGATGAAGATGGAGTGATAACTAGGAATAAGGCTAAACTTGTAGCTCAAGGGTATTGTCAAGAGGAAGGTATAGATTTTGATGAAACTTTTGCACATGTAGCTAGGTTAGAAGCTATTAGGATGTTATTGGCATATGCATCTCACATGAACTTCAAATTATTTCAAATGGATGTTAAAAGTGCTTTTCTAAATGGTTTTATAAATGAAGAAGTTTATGTTGCATAACCCCCTGGTTTTAAGGATTTTAAATTTCCATATCATGTATTTAAAATTACCAAAGCTTTATATGGCATTAAACAAGCCCCTAGAGCTTGGTATGATAGGTTAAGTACTTTTCTTATTGACCATGGTTTTGATAAAGGTAAGGTAGACACAACACTTTTTATTAAGCATTATAAACATGATACTTTTCTTGTTCAAATATATGTTGATGATATCATATTTGATGCTACTAATGAAAAGTTGTGCAAGGAGTTCTCTGAGTGTATGCAGGGAGAATTTGAAATGAGCATGATGGAAGAATTGAAGTATTTCCTAGGACTTCAAGTTTAGCAATGTGAAGATGGAATCTTCATTAATTAATTCAAGTACACTCAAGAGATACTCAAGAAGTTTAGATTGGAAGATGTTAAAGCTAGCAAAACTCCAATGAGCACGACTACTAAACTATCATTAGATGAAAGTGGAAAGCTAGTAGATCAAAAAAGTCTAGAGGTATGATAGGTAGTATACTTTATCTAACTGCATCTAGGTCTGCTATTATGTTTGCTGTTTGTATGTGTGCTAGATTTCAATCCTCTCCTAGGGAATCTCATTTGAGTGCTGTGAAAAGGATTTTTAAATATTTGATTGGAATTATGCACTATGGTTTGTGGTATGCTAAAAATGATTCTTTTGATTTGATTGCTTATTTTGATGCTGATTTTGCAGGAAACTTATTTGATAGGAAAAGTACCTCAGGTACTTGTCACTTTTTAGGTAATTGTTTGGTTTCTTGGATTAACAAGAAGCAAAATTGTGTATCTTTGTCAACTGCTGAATCTGAGTATATATCCGAAGGTTGTTGTTGTGCTCAAGTTCTTTGGATTCAACAATAATTAAGGGATTACAATGTTTGTATTTCTTGTACTTCTATTAAATGTGATAACACTAGCGCAATAAATCTTTCTAGGAATCCTATTCAGCATTTTAGAACTAAGCACATTGATATTAGACATCATTTTCTACGTGATAATGTGCAAAAAGGAAAAGTTGTATTAGATTTTATTGATACAACTCACCAATTGGCCGATATTTTTACAAAACCCCTAAGTAAATAATGATTAAATTTCATCAAACATGGATTAGGAATGATAGATGGGTTATTTTTAAAATAGGAGTGATGGTGGACTCATGATATTTTAAGAAAATTCATAAAATTTTTCAAAATTTTCAAGCTTTTAGTCCCAGTACGGCCGTACATATTTTGGTATGCCCGTACGGTTCTTCTACCATAATCTGGCACTTCTTGGTACAGCCTGTACTCTTTTTAGTATGACTATACATATCGTGGTACGGCTGTACCAAATATGGTACGCCCGTACGCGTTCCTACTGAGAATTTCTTCTAAAATCCTCGTACGGCCATACTCCTCAGTAGTATGCCCATACGCAATCTTGAATTCCAAACATCTGTGCCTCGTACGGCCGTACGCCCATACGCGATGTGAAAAATTATTTTTAAAGCTCATTTTTCTGTTTTCACCTTATTTTCACTCAACTTTTCTCTAAAATCCTCTCCAAACACATTCCAAACCTCTCACATTCCATTTTCATCATTTCCAATTGGTTTTCAATCTTCTAACTATTTTTACTATTTTGTTTTTATTGTTTTATTATTGTTTCAGTGCCTTTTTAAGTTATTTTGATTTTCTGCTCATTCTAGGCCTTTTTAACTCTAGGTTCTTTAGAGTTTGGTGTTTAGGATTATGTTTTGAACTTGTGTGTCAAATTTTATTGATTTATATGCAGGTTTCAATTTTGAGTATTTTAAATCACGTCAAAACTCTGTCAAAATTTTTCAAAACCTCTCTTTTTCACTATTTCATCACTTTTTCACTACTTTTACTATGTCTGATCTTGCTGCCCGTTGTGGTTCTTCCTCACAGAGAGTCAAATGCACCTGTCCTCTTGGCTCGGACCCTCGTGGGTCATCTTCCTCTGCTTCTGCCGTGAGGACCTCGATTCTGAGTAAGAAAGTCTTCTCTTACTCTTGTTTCACGTTTCACCCTACACTCTGACAGACTGGTTTGAAGGACGACGTTTTGGGTTATTTGATCAATGTACATTAGTCAAATTTCACTTTTATCCCCAACCACTACATTCAGTCTGTAGCGTTGGAGTTTCTACAGTCCTTCTCCCTATCTACTTCTTTTTCTTGCACCTTCCATCTCTTTAGGAGACATTACTCTCTTTCCCCTTTTGAGTTTGATACCATTTTTGGCTTTCCCACTGATGACATTACAAATGCCAAATCTACGGTTTTTGACCATAACTCTTTTTGGAGGGATATTGCCCTTAACACCACCTTCCAGCCTTCTCGATAGAAGGTCTCCTATCTTAAATCCCCCGCTCTTTTCTACTATCATAAACTGATCTCTTATCTTATCTTCGGGAGGCCAGATTCTAATGACACCATTACTGGCCCTGACCTCATTTTTCTCTACTACATGGTCACGGGCACTCCCATTCAGTCTGGACGCTGGCTTTAGACCTCCTTCCATAAGGTCGGCGTTCAAAAGCAGCTTAGCAGGGCTATTCTCTTTAGACCTCTCATTCATCACATCTGCTAGGAGTTGCATGCTTTCCCTCCCATCTACCCTTTTCCAGGACCTCGTGGTCCTAATCTTGATCTCTCGTTCATTGAGCACTCCATGCTCTATAAACGTATTGTTGATGATGAGTTCATCCTCCACTCTGAGTATATCTTTTGACGGATCACACACCTTCAGCCATTGGAGCTTCCAAATGACACAGTCTCACTATATGGCTGGTGTGCTATAAAGGTACTTCAGCACCTACAGGTTCCACTGCCAGAGGACATTCCTGTAGAGTGGCGCGACTAGCCTGCTCCCACTGATGACACTGTACGTCAGGCGGCCCTTAGCCACAAGCGTCAGAGACATTTTTCTACTGGATGTTCCTCTTTTGGTGTTGTTCTTGAGCACATTGCTCCAGATACTACTCCTGCTGATCCTACTGCTGCTCCATCAGATTCCATTTCTCAGTAGCTTACTACTATCATTACTTAACTCGATAGCTTGGATACCTTTGAGCATCATTTTGACCATATTAATCAGCAGCTTGGCCATCTCACATAGTAGTCTGCTACTCTTAGTCAGCAGCTTGAGCAACACGTTGCTGATTTTCACGAGTTCTAAACTTCCACCATCGAGACTCTTCATTCCATCAATTTCATGATGGAACCGTTTATCATCCCTCCACCGAGTCCACCACCTTCTCAAGACCCACAGTGATTTCATGATTTTCATGTTGTCAAAGGGGAAGATGTTTTATGATTTTAGGACTTGTGTTAGTGGAGATTATGTTTCTTATGTTTATGTTTATTTTATTTGATGTATCTTTTGGATATTTTATATATATATGATGTTATTTTAGCTTATTTGATTTGGTTTTTGATTTAGTTATGATTACCTTTGTTGTTTAATTATTTATCTCTTTTCTTTATATTTGGTTGTTGATGGTATTATAGCATGTATTCCAAAATAAAGGGGGAGATTTCCAAAATTCTTTAAAACAAAATGTCTCTTAAATGAGTTTTACAAATTGAACTTAAATTAATTGCTAACATCAAAAAGGGGGAGATTGTTAGACCCTAGGTTTTGATGATTAAGTCACGTATGAGTCAATTTAAGTTATTTACAACTTTTCAATAGTATTTTTATGTTGGTACGGGAGTACCAGTTTTGGTACGGGCGTACCAAATAGCTTGGGCGAGTGGTATGGCCATACGGTTGGTTGTACCTAGTCCATACTATTTTATTGAGTTCGGTACGGGCTTACCATTGGGTGGTACGGCAGTACACGAGCTTGCAGGAAAATGGTTTATCAAGAAACCTATTTTGGTACGGGTGTACCATTGGATGGTACGGTCGTACATGAGCTCACAGGAAAATTGTTTATCAGGAAACTTGGTTTGGTAAGGGCGTACCAAGTGATGGTACGACCGTACCACATTTCCCTCTATTTTTCTAACGGATAGATTTGAATCTGTACGGGCGTACATGTCTGGTACGGCCATATGTGACTTATTTGACAGACTTTTAAGTCTTTCAAATGGCTAGTTTTGGGATGAACTCTCACTACTTTCAACTCTAACGAGTTAAATCTTGCAGAGCAACCATTCTTGAGCTTTATTCATCTATTTTAAGTAAGTTCAAGTTTGTATTCCTCAAATACTTTCATTATTATATTCCTACAACCTAGGGATTAGGTTTTGTTATTGTGGGATTGGTGTGTGATTAATCCTTGGGGATTAATTTGTATTTGAGAAGATTGTGAGGATTGCTATTATAAAGGTTTAAGTGTAAGCCTTGAAAACACTGGGGTATTAGATTCATTTAGGAATCCATTGTGTAAATTGATTGAGTTTTTAGTGGAACCTTAAGTTGAGACTTAGGAGAAAGTGGACGTATGCAAGATTTTGGTCGAACCACTATAAATCGCACGTGTTGCCTTTCGTAGAGGATTTTTAAAAAGTTTATACGAATATTTAATAATAGAGACTGGGTTAACAAATTCAAACTTAACCAATTTTCCTCTTCCAGGTGGAAACTAGTTAGACAATGATCAAAATATGTTATTAAAAGATCCAAATTGCTATAAGCATATGGTGGGAAAATTGTTATACTTAGGGCTACCTAGGTTGAATATCAGCCATGTAATATAGCAATTAAGCCAGTACATGCAATCACCATGAAGATGGCATTTAGTAGCAACATTCCATATGATAAGGTATCTAAAGGGGTGTCCTGAACATAGGTTATTCTACCTAGTAAAGCATCCAACTCGACTCATCGTATATTGCAATGCAAACTGGGCTACTTGCAAAATCATTCAAAATCCCTTTCAGACTTTTGCTTTTTTCTTAAAGGTGCTTTGATTTCCTAGAAAACTAAAAAGTAAAACGTAGTAAGTCAATCATCAGTAGAGGTAAAATATAAAAGCATGGAAAAAGTAGTTTGTAAAATTAAATGGATTTCATACCTATTCAGAGATCTGAAGATTCCTTTAGAGATTCTCATTCCACTTTATTATGATAACAAGGCTGCGATCTATATAGGATAAAACCTAGTTTTCCATGAATGGATGAAACATATCCAGATAGATTGTCACGTAGTTCAAAATAGCATGCAAGAAGGTTTAATCAAAGTAGAGTATGTTAAGACTACATATCAAGTAGCTGATTTGATGATAAAGTCTTTGAGGACTTCAAAGTTTCAAGCTTTACTAAACAAGATCAAATTAGCTTTTTCATATCTGGTTTTATCTTATGGGGGAGTGTGAAGAATGACATTGAAGAAGAGGAAACTGAAGAGAGAAGAAGGAAATCAGTTACAGAAGAGAGAAACAATGGGATGCTTAATGGAGCTATTAGGAAACATAATGAAAGCTATTGGGAAGAGTAATCGTGTGAAGGAAGAAAAAGAGGTTTTGGAAGGAAGTAACATGACACCGTTTTAACAAAATGTAAATTTGTTACTTGCTAGATATACATATAAATAGTGTATAAATACAAGAATAATACATCAATAAAAGAACAAGAAAAACATTTACAAAATTCTTTTCGTTTATTCTTTTTCTACAAGTGTTTTCTCAATTTTGGAAATTTGGTTTAATTAAAAATTTTTATTTTTATTATTTAGGATAATCAAAGTGAATTAAATATATTTAATAAGATAAATAATCACGTTTTTCTGCAATGCAAAGAGGTAAGCAAGTATTTTATATGACTATAATTAAATTAGTATTTTATTTATGTGACAAACGATTGAATTAAACTGTCTGGTTGCTCAAGACAATATACAAATGAATAGACAATAATTGTAGACATATGTGATTTAAATTAGTGAGTTAATAAGTAAGCATGAGTTAACTAAATAAACTTGATGATGTACAAGCTACCAAATAGGATTTTCATTTTAGTATTTAGTTCATTATTAATACTAATATAGATTACTATATATTGAAAATAAAATAAGTTAGCTTGAAAGAGATAAAACTAAATGTGGTATTAATGAAAGAATTAATATGAAAAGTGTTGATTGAATTGAAAAGGAG
>CANYBF011452686.1:0-24966 GCA_948192965.1 Dalechampia spathulata | reverse complement strand
GGGAGAGAGTATACTCACAGCTACCTATCTAATAAACAGAATGCCCACCAAAATCCTAAATTGGAAAACCCCATATGAGAAACTGTTCAATAGACCTCCCGACTACAGTCATTTAAAGGTTTTTGGATGCCTATGTTTTGTCACAAACACTTCACCACATAAACACAAATTTGACCTCAGAGCATACAAATGCATTTTTTTAGGATATGCATCAGGACACAAAGCATACAAAGTTTTTGACATTACAGAAAGAAAATTCATTATCACAAGAGATGTTGTTTTTCATGAGACTATTTTCCCTTATAGTAAAGGACAGGTTTCACAAGCTGGTGAGAATATCATACCTGGGGTCATACCTGTCATAAGCCATGATTCTGAAAATGAGATCTTACACCAAGAACAAATACCAAACAACTTACCTGACTTGAACAACCAACCTGAAAACCCGTCTCCTATAAACATACCCGATGAACTGCAACCAGTCAGAGCTCAGCCACCTGTCATCCGAAGGAGCACCAGAAGTAGTCATAGACCTGCATGGTTACAAGATTATGTTGCTCATGTTACTAATAGTGATCATTTGCGTATATGCTCTAATCAAATTAGTTTAGATACTAACCATTTCATTCCAGAATATTCCCCACAATACACCTGTTTTTTGGCACAAGTTTTCTCTATACATGAACCACAGTCTTATCAAGAAGCTAAGAAGTACAAACAGTGGTTAGAAGCAATGCAAATTGAATTGGACGCTCTTGAAAAAAATGACACTTGGAAGATATCAGAATTGCCTAAAGGGAAGAAACCAATTCAGTCGAAGTGGGTCTATCGTGTGAAGTACAAGGCTGATGGATCAGTAGACAAATTTAAAGCTAGATTGGTTGCCAAAGGTTTCAACCAAAAACCAGGTATTGATTATCATGAAAGTTTCACTCCTGTAGCTAAGCATGTCACAGTTCGTGTATTTCTAGCAGCAGCAGTTAAACAGGACTGGGCCATACATCAGTTGGATATTAACAATGCATATTTACACGGTCACCTGGATGAGGAAATTTATCTAGTACCACCGGATGGGTATCAGAAGACTAAAGACGGGGAATTTTGTAGACTAAACAAAAGCTTATATGGGCTTAAACAAGCCAGACGTCAGTGGAACAAAGAACTAACAGAAAGCTTAATCAAGTTTGGGTTCAAGCAGTCCTCAGCAGATTACTGTTTATTCTCAAAAGGTGAAGGAGAACGTGCTTTATTTTTACTCGTGTATGTTGATGACTTATTAGTTACTGGGGCTTCAGAGAATGACATACAGGAGGTTAAGAGATACTTACACAGGGCATTCACCATTAAGGATCTGGGTTTCATCAAGTATTTTCTGGGACTTGAGGTAGCTCGATCACCTGAAGGGATGCTAATCAGTCAAGAAAAATATATTAGGGACATGTTGAAGGAAATGGGCTTGGATGCATGCAAATCAGCTAAACTGCCCATGAATACAGGGCAAGCATTAAACAGAGACAAAGGATAAATGATTACTTACCCGGAAAGGTTTCGAAGGTTAATCGGGAAACTCATGTATCTGAATTTAACACGTCCAGACATTGCTTTGGCTACACAGAAGCTTAGCCAATTTATGTAGGAACCAAGGCAGCAACACTGGCAAGCTGCCATCACCATTTTAAGATACCTGAAAGGCACAATACACCGGAAGTTATTTTTCAAAAAGGACACAGATTTTACTATGCGTGTTTTTTGTGATGCCGACTGGGCTTCATGTCCAGACACCAGGAGATCTACATCCGGCTACTGTGTCTTCCTCGGAGAATCGTTGGTGTCCTGGAAAGTAAAAAAGCAAAAGACTGTTAGTAAATCTTTGGCAGAAGCCGAATATCGAAGTATGAGCAGTGCTGCGTGTGAAGCAAAGTGGCTGACTTACCTGTTACAAGACATACAGATCCCCATCCAAACGCCTATCTCCATGCGTTGTGATAATATGGCGGCAGAACATATTGCAGCAAACCCTGTGTTTCACGAGAGAATGAAACACATCGAAATAGATTGTCATGTTGTTAGGGATTATGTTGTAAAGGGGTTTATTCAAACGGAGCATGTTTCAACAAAGGAACAGATAGCAGATCTGTTCACCAAACCACTCGGGACCCAAGGGTTTCAACATCATTTGTCCAAGCTTGGTCTTATGGATGTTCCAACGTCACAAGCTTGAGGGGGGAGTTTGAAGAGTTTGGTAGATGGAGAGAGGAGGAGTAGCTGGCAGATGAAGAGAGGAGGAGTAGCTATGTCTCTGTCAGTTCGGGGAACAAAGGAGGAAGAGGAAGCGGCTGCACATTTTGTTTATAAGTTAGGAGGACTCTTAGGGTTACCAACTAAATATAAAACGGTGTAGTTTTGTTTGTTAGCATTGACAGAACACGTGGAACTTGTATAGCTGTTTTTTGCATAGGTGTATAGTCTCTAGAACATTCTTTGTAGCTGTATAAATGTAGCTACTGTATTGTGTACAGATATAGAAAAATAATTGAATCAAATACCTAAAATTTCTACAAGCACCATTGAGTTTTATACTCAGCGTTTGTCATTTGATGAATGTAGGACCTAGTTCAACCGGGAAGTGACAAGAGTAGCTGATCTACAGTTGACTAAGGTCGAGTCTTTCATAAAGCCTTATCCTAGATGCAGTCTGGGCTTTTATAACATACTCTGAGATATCGTTTCTCATTATGTAATATATTTCATTTCTCATTTGGCAGTATTACCTTTTATGGAGTATTTGTACTGTATACTTATATGAATATAGTAATGATGTATTCTGACAATAAGCAAATGACACATTAAATTTCACGATGGGACCTAATGAATAGTAACTATTAAATAGTGCTTGATGAATAGTAAATTTATAAAAAAAAATTTAATCCCTTATAGTGTAATTAATGATTTTCTTTATTATGAGGTTATTAATTATGCTATGAGAGCATGTTACACCGGTTTGGGATGTGACAAACAAGCATTGTTAAAACCTACTCTTCTTTTCACCTTATCTAGATACTCTGATTTGTTCTTTATCTCACTAAGAAAGACTAGAGTTAGCTTGTGTTTTTTGGATGAGCTCGTTTAAAGCTCTTATTATCAGAGTACGACCAAGGCCCTGATAGTTCCATGCCAGGATCGTCATGGTATTGTTAGTGGCCTTGGGCCTGCTACCTTAGCCTTTCGTGATTGAGAAGCTTCTGATCCTCTGTTCTCTATAACATTGCTTTGATGCAATTTCTCTTCTTCATTTATTTGTTCTTGTTTCTTAAGCTGAATAACCATATACTGCTTCCTTTTGATCCAGGTTTAAGTCCAAGCAAGGATGATTATTCTCTTTTAATTTCTAACTTTTTATTATTTTCCAATTCTCCCACTTATATATTTAATTTATTTATTTTTTATTTTTTATTTTTTCACTTACATATATTATATATTCATTTATTTGTTTTCAAACTTAATACATATAATTTTAATATATTATTTTTTAATCATTATTTGGAACTTTAATATCCAATGCATTTAGAATTTCATATCTAAGTTTTTAATAATTATGAAAATTTATTTATTTAAAGGAATATAGACACTAAAATTCATTTATTTAGAATTTTAATTTTTAGTTTTTAATTATTATTAGAATTTATTTATTTAAATGAATAGATATTAAAATTCATTTATTTAGAATTTTATTTTTCAATTTTTAATCATTATTAAAATTTATTTAGATATTAAGGTCTTGTTTGATTGAACATATTAATCTACGTAAGGTAATCATGATCATATTATATATTTGATTACTTTGTTTGGTTATATGATATTTATGTAATATTGAATACTTAAGTAATCATTAATATATTATGGAGAAGATTAATGAATACATTTAAAACATAATATATTTTTTATTACAATCAATTCAAACATTCAAATCTACTCATACATTAAATTCATCTACCTGTTTTTCATTATAATTACAATATATTATATTATTTATTAAATAATATAATGAAAATTTTATTATATTACATTACTTAATTAATTATATTTATATATTTCATTATAATATATCCAACAAAAGAGAGATAAAATTTCAAATAATAGATAAAAAATATTTACTTAAAAAAGAAAGATCTAAATATTAAAATTTGATGTGTATAAATATATATATGTTTAAGTGAAAATAAATAAATAACTATATTAAAAATATCTAAATATTAAAATCATATGTATTAAGTTTGAAAATAAATAAATGAATATATAATATATATATAAGTGAATAAAATAAAATTTTATAAATATATTTAATTGATAAAATATTAAAAAGTTATTTTCGCACATTAGGCAGAAATGAATATAAAGTAAATAAATTAAATTATATAATACATATATAAGTGGAAGATTGGGAAAATAATTTAAAAGTGGAAAAATTGGAGAGCAAATGTTGTTGCTAGTACTCGAACCGAAGTCATCAAGCAATTAAGGGTTTTTTTTTTTATGAAAATACCTTAATTTTTAAAAATTATGAAAATATAAAAATATAATTTTTTATAAAAATATGGAAGTTAAAAAATTATTTTTACAAATTCAGATTTTTTTGAAAAATTATAGTATAATATATTTAATAGATATAAAAAAATTCATTTTAATATATATTCAGTATTATATATATATATATATATATATTGAGTATTTGATATTAAAATTTTAAATCATTATTTTTTAATATTAATTTAAAATAATATACTTTTTATATTTTAATAGTTTTTAATTTTAGAATATATTCTTATAGGAAATAATGTATTATATATTAAAAATTAAAAAATTAAAAAGTATAAAAAATGAAAAAAAATATTTTTTAAAAATTAAAAAAGAGTATCAAAAAGAAAAAAAAGTTAAAATTTCAATTTTATAAATATTTTGTGGAGGTACCGATAATTTCAAAAATAATTTCCCTGTAATTAACCCAATTATTAATGCCCTCTGGCGTCGGGGCTTAAAGCCCATTCAATGGATACAGGATGCTCAAAACCATTTGATGCTGGAGGAGCGCGTGCGAGACTTCCGGATGCGGGAATCCCGCAATAGCTGCTTCTTTCATTTCTTGGATAGAGCATTATTCATAAGGAAAAAAAGTAAATTCCGTGATGACACTACCTCAATGATTTCAGAACATGTGAATGCTGAAAGTTACATTATTTATTTCTTTAATCGGTTTCAAGAAGGTAAAGGGATACCCTAATACCCCCTAATACCCTCATTTCTAAGAAAGACGGTTTCTCTCTCTGGCTCCCTTGCTCGTTAGTGTCCAAGAAGTTGCAGAGAAACCACCCATGGAAGTTGACCAGAGAGATGCTAGTGTTCTGATCCCATCATTTCAATACCCTTCTCCCTTCAACTTCCCCATCATTGCTTTCTTCTTTAAGCTTATAGCCTTTCACTTCAACTCTCAAGTTCTAACGTCTGTCTCTTTCTATCCTTTCCTTTCCTTTTCTTTTCTGTCAAATCGAGCAAATCTACCCACATCATGGCTTCTAACCCACGGTATGATGTTTTTCTTAGTTTTAGAGGCGATGATACTCGTTCAAATTTTAACAGCCATTTGCATAATGCTTTGAGTAGAAAAAATATTAGAACATTCAGAGATGACAAGCTTGACAGAGGAAAAGAAATCTCGTCAACTCTCTTCAAAATCATCGAAGGATCAAAGATTGCTGTCATCATTTTCTCTAAAAATTATGCAGACTCAAGGTGGTGTCTTGATGAGCTTGTGAAGATAATGGAGTGCAGCAAAGTATTGGGTCAAATTGTCTTGCCTGTTTTCTATCATGTCGATCCATCAGATGTTCGAAAACAGAGTGGAGATTTTGGGGAAGCATTTCAGGAAGTTCGAAAACGATGCAACAACTCTGAAATCATCCAAAGTTGGAGTAATGCCTTGACTGAAGCTGGCAATCTATCTGGCTGGGATTCCAAGAATTATGGGTAATGAATAATGATAATCATATATATATTATGTTTAATTCTTCGTTTAGTCTTCTGGATATACTTGTTTATTTTTCCAACCCATCACTACTGATTTTGTTGTTATACTGTTATTGATTCTTTGATCTCAGTATCCTAAGATTTGTAATTTCCCCTTCATAATATTATTGACAGGATATTAGTACTTGATAAACTAGACTAGCGAAGTGGCGTGCCTCTTTTGCTACATGTAATATGGTCATATATATGTTGAAATTCCCAACTACTTTACAAATTCTTGAGGACAAATAATTAAATTTGTAACTTCTCGACACCACTACGTGTGAAATAATTTTTTAAGGATAAAGCTTCTTTCTTTGTTTTTCATGTATTTATTCTTGTGATTCTTTCAGCCTTGAAGCCAACTTATGCGAGGAGGTTGCATGGCATATTAAGAAATTATGCCCCATCTCATTCACTGCTTCTCCGGGCTTAGTTGGGATTGATTCGGTGGCAAAGGAGATCATATCATGTTTATGCATTGGCGAACTAGATGTCCGTTATGTTGGTTTATGGGGGATGGGTGGCATTGGTAAAACAACCATTGCTGAATTTTTACATGCTCAAATCTCTCATCACTTTGATAGTCACTGCATATTTCATGGCATTCGAGAAACATCAGAGAAGTATGATTTATTGCATCTGCGTAGAAGCTTTATTTCTCTACTCTTAAAGAGTGGCTCTGAAGATATAAATGGGCTCAATGAACTACCCACCGATATCCTTGATGAACTTGGTGGAAAGAAGGTTCTTGTTGTTCTTGATGATGTTGACAACCCAAATCAATTAGATGCTTTAGGTGTGACTGATGGTTGGTTTGGTCCAGGCAGTAGAATCATCATCACAAGTAGAGATGAACAAGTATTGCGCAGTGGTGGGGTTAGTCAAATATACGAGGTGAAGGGATTAGCGAGAACTCATGCCTCCAAGCTATTAAGAATGAGGGCCTTCCCAAAAACAGATCCTGATGAAAGTTATACCTTGCCGTTGAATAAGGTGCTCGATTATTGTAAAGGTGTTCCTTTGGCTCTTAAAGTTTTGGGTTCCCAATTGTGCAAAAAGTCCCCAAAAGAATGGGAAAGTTTACTGAAGAAATTACAAGAATCTGGTGACCCTAATATCACGACTATCTTAAGAACAAGCTATGAATCATTAGATCAGATGGAAAAAACAATATTTCTTGATGTTGCATGTTTCTATAAAGGATACCTTGAAAGTTGGCTGAAAGGCACACTTTATGGTTGTGATTGTGATGTTAGAGCTTGTTGTTGTAGTTTTAGTTGGGCACTAAATCGTTTGAAGGAGAAATGTCTCATTACTATTATTGATGACAAGGTATTAGGCATGCATGATTTGATGCAAGAAATGGGTAAAGGTATTGCTGGGAAAGAAGGTAGCAGGTTGTGGAATTCCAAGGAAATCTGTCATTTATTGAGAAGTAGCAAGGTAAGGCATTGAATTTCTTCTTTTCTTCATATGCAAGCTATAACATATACAAAAGCCAACTTATATGATACTAAGATTTCATATTTAATAAATTTTAACTTCAATTATGCTCATGATTTCTCCAAAGTTAGTTAGAAGATTGAGGTCTTCATAGAAAATTGGAGACTGATACATGATACTTTATCATATTACTTTTTGCTCTTGATTGTTAGGGGAGTGAAACAGTTGAAGGCATTGTTTTTGACATGGACGAAATGGAATTGATCCACTTGCACCCGCAAGCATTCTCAATGATGCCTAACTTAAGAATATTGCATTTTAAACGTGGAGAAGGGTTACTGTCGGAAGAAGATGAGCAAGTATATTTCATTCTGAAACCTGACGAATCAAATCATCTTCCTTACAAATTAACTCTGATTCATTGGCCGAATTATCCTTTCAAATCTTTACCATCAACGTTTTTCATGGAGAATCTTGTTGAACTTAAGATTGGAGGCAATAATATCACACAACTCTGGGATGGAGATAAGGTGTGTTAATTTATCTATAAACCTTAAAGCCCTGGGGGAAAGATACATATAAATACATACATACATACATACATACATACATATATATCTATATATATACATATATATATGCCTAGAAATGAAAAGAAAGAAATGTCAACAATGGCATTATCCATAGAAAGATATGAACTACTTCATGAAGTTTTTATTGTCGCATGCAGTGTCCTCAAAATCTGAAAAGCCTATTTGTGCAAGGTTGCCAACAACTAATGAACTTCCCAGATCTGTCTTCGGCTACCAATTTACGTATCATGGCCTTTCTGTTCTGTAAAAGTTTGGAAGAGATTAACCCTTCAATTAAGTGTCTTCACAAGCTACTTATTCTCGACTTAAGACGATGTACAAAGCTCAAAAGCCTTCCAAGCCTAGTGGAGTTGGAATCACTTAAGGTTCTTGATCTTTCAGGATGCTTGAATCTAAAGATGCTTCCGGATCTCCCAAAATGCATACGAAAGTTAACTCTTGATAGATCTGGAGTAGAAGAGTGGTCTTCGTCGATTCAATGTCTTGAAAACCTTCATCTCATCACCATGAGAGATTGCAACGACATTACATGGATTCCAGGTGACATTGTTCTACAATTTGATGAAGTAGATGATGATGACCACATCGTTCGGTGTTATTTGGATGGCATATGTAAGCTTGATTTTACATTGTGCCCAAGTCTTCATAGTTTACCATTGATCAAAGGGAACGTGCTGGAGATAAATTTAATGTGGACCGGAATACAAGAATTGTCTCTTCTAGATGGTTTAGTCTCCTTAAAGACGCTTAATCTCCGTTGGTGCTCAAAACTTGTGGAATTGCCTCATTTAGATTGGTTGACATCTTTAGAAAGCATTGATCTTGTAGGCTGCTCAATCCTTGCTCGACTGCCTCCTTTACGTGGTTTGAGCCGTCTACAAGTTTTGAAACTTGGATGGAATGATATCCTTATGGAAATCCCTAAGCTTCCTGATCAATTGATAAAACTCCAAGTGACTCGCTGCACATCTCTGATTAATGTAGCATCTACTCCTGAAAGACAAAAATTTTATGGCTACTATGAGTTGAGTTACATTAATTGCATAAATTTGAACCAGAATTCAAGTTCCAATATCATGGCTGACGGTTACTCCATTGCCAAACAACTAGCAATTATTGCTAAAGTATGCCTCCCTTACTAACATCCTTTTTTTCTTGTCTTTTTATCTGACTACTTAACCGTATTTTTGCCATTTTGATGCAGAGAAGCTTTGAATATGGTGGTTATAAGGTTGGTATGGTAGGAAGTGAAATTCCAGAGTGGGTGTTGAATCAAAACCATGGATCTTCCATAGAAATCGATTTCCCACCTAATGGCTTAAACACTAAAAGCATCCTTGGATTTGTTTTCTTTGTTGTTCTTGATTCTCACCATGGCATTTATGAGTGGCTCGACCTTCGTATAGAAGTCAATGGTCGTTTCAAAAATGCAGCTGGTTATGATGAAGTGAGTGCTGCTGGCATGTTATTTACTTTTAGAGATATTAATGTCGTCCCTATATCAGACCACGTGTTCCTTTTATTTAATTCATGTGACTGGGTGACAAGATTAGAACTACATGACTGGGTATGGAGAAACCCTTTTAATGGCAAAGGAGCATTTGATTTTATTGCATCAAGTGTTGGAGCACAGCGCTACATAAATGTGAAAAAATGTGGGCTGTGCGTCTTACATGAACGGAAAGGCAGACCGGATCCTCTGCACTGTACAAGTAAACAAGCACCAACAACTTTGTCTTCTGCTACCAACTTACGTTACATGGGCATTGGGTTCTGTGAAAGTTTGGAAGAGATTAACCCATCGATAAAATGTCTTCACAAGCTAGTTATTCTTGATTTAAGAGACTGTACAAAGCTGAAGAGTCTTCCAAGCCTAGTTGAGTTGGAATCACTTAAGGTTCTTGAACTTTCAAGATGCTTGAATCTAAAGATGCTTCCCAATCTTCCAAAACGCATACAAAAGTTAAGTCTTGATTGTTCTGGAGTGCAAGAGTGGTCCTCCTCGATTCAATGTCTTGAAAACCTTAATCTCGTCAACATGAGAGCTTGCAACAACATCACAACGATTCCAAGTAACATTGTTCTACAATTTAATGAAGTAAATGATGATGATGAAAGCGTTGGTGGTTATTTGGATGACAAGTATAAGCTTGATTTTGGATTTTGCCGAAGTCTTCATAGCTTACCATTGATCAAAGGGAACGTGCTAGACATAAATTTGACGTGGACTGGAATAAAAGAATTGCCTCTTCTAGATGGTTTGGTATCCTTAAAAACGCTTAATCTCAGTTGGTGCTCAAAACTTGTGGAATTGCCTCATTTAGATGGGTTGACATCTTTAGAAAGCATTGATCTTGTAGGCTGCTCAAACCTTGCTCGACTGCCTCCTTTACGTGGTTTGAGCCGTCTACAAGTTTTGAAACTTGGATGGAATGATATCCTTATGGAAATCCCTAAGCTTCCTGATCAATTGATAAAACTCCAAGTGACTCGCTGCCCATCTCTGATTAATGTAGCTTCTACTCCTGAAAGAGAAAAATTTTATGGCTACTATGAGTTGAGTTACATTAACTGCATAAATTTGAACCAGAATTCAAGTTCCAACATCATGGCAGACGGTCACTCCATTGCCAAACAACTGGCAATTGTTGCTAAAGTACAACTCTCTTACTAACATCCTTGTTTTCTCGTCTTTTTATCTGATTAATTAACCATATTTTTGCCATTTCATGCAGAGGAGGTTTCAATATGGTGGTTGTAAGGTTTGTAGAGCAGGAAGTGAAATTCCAGAGTGGGTGTTGAATCAAAACCATGGATCTTCCATAGAAATCGATTTCCCACCTAATAGCTTAAACGCTGAAAGTATCCTTGGATTTGTTTTCTTTGTTGTTCTTGATTTTCACCATGGCATTCATAAGTGGCGCAATCTGCGTATAGAAGTCAATGGTCATTTCAAAAATGCAGCTGGTGATGGTGAAGTGAATGCTGGCTTGTTGTTTACTTTTACAGATGTCGATGTCATCCCTGAATCAGACCACGTGTTCCTTTTATTCTATTCATGTGACTGGGTCGGAAGACATAAATGGGCAAGGAGAAACGCTTTTAACGCCAAAGGGGCATTTGATTTCGTTGCATCTAGCGTTGGAGCCCAGCGCTACATAAATGTGAAAAGATGTGGGCTTTGTGTCTTACATGAATAGACTGGCAGAGCAGATCCTCTGCATTATACAAGCAAACAAGCACCAACAACTGGGTTTGGAAGCAAGATCCCAAACAGAACTAATATTGAAAAAATTACATATCTACAGAATGTATTTAGTGTCTGATGTATGCCTTCATAGAAAATATGTACATATATATATATACACACGTTTTAGATAAGTCATAATCATGTTTCAACCATGAGAATGAAGAAGTGTCAATATCAGTTGTTTCTGTCGGCCATTGAGCCTGGTTAAGGTGTGCTTTTAAATATATCTTTTACTATAAGCCTTTTATGTTTTCTTTTCAAATTAAACCATAGGAAAGATACATATCCCTAGGAATTAAAACTAAGAAAGCTAACAGTAGGGCAAAAGGTTAAAGACAACCATGACTATTATGGAATTTATGAACAGTTAGTTAAAGTTCACAAAAGAATGTCCTAAGTTGTTATTGTTACACGCCGTGTCTTGAAAGTTTCACAGCGCTATTTCTCGGTGACTTCCAAGAACTAAGGAAGCTTTCGGATCTGTCTTCTGTTGGAGTTGTTGAAATATTTGATTAATAGTTTTATCATTGCAAGAAAGGTATAGGCAAGAGTATGGCTGAAATCTAATGGGAGAAGCGAACCTCTTCTATAAATAGATAGGCTATTGAAGTTCCTATATATGTAAAAAATCAAAGAACAAAGAAAATGAAGAAGAAAAGGAGGAAAAATTCAAATTTTAATATTCCTTTTAATTTTTCAAAATTTTAAATTTAGTTCCCTATATTTCAATTTTATATATTTAAATCCTTAAACTTTTCAAAAATGTTATCATGAAACTCTGATGGTTACTATTTCTAAGAACAATGATCAATTTACTTCTTAAATTTGTACAAAGAATATTTAATACATCATAATTTAATTATTATAACAAATTAATCTAACACTTTTTATAATTATAATTATATTTATTAGGCTCGTTTAAGGTTTAATTAAGTTCATTTAAACTCGTGATATATCAAAAAAAGTTAGAAAGTTTAGTTTGAGTTTGTTCGATTATGAATGAACCAAACTATAACAAGCTAGAGCTCAATTCAACTAATTTGTGTTCCTAATTATCTTTATTAAATGAAAAATGAACAAATAATTCCCATGCATAAGAGATTTTATTAAATATTAGAATTCCATCGAATAATCTTATGAATTTAAAATAATAAAAATAAATAAATAAAATATTAAAAATTAAATTAAAATAATATTTTCTAAACATTATCTAAATCTCTAAAAATAATATATACTAACTAGTTAATTAGAAGATAAAAATTTAATTATATGGTAGGTTAACTCATTTAATTCAATTTAATATACCTTACAAATTGAATAATATCTTATTGGATTTAACAATTGTTTCTGCTGGTGGAAGAATTGAATGCAGTCGACAACAGTATATCAAATATTCTTATCAAACTTCTGCTGCTAAACTACTCTCACTAATATGATTTATACGAAAAAGTAAGTTTCACATGATTACATTTCACTTAACTACTCAAACTATAACCATAATTAGAAATCTTCAAAGACTTGTTAAAAATGGAGTTTCAATTGCAATTTCAGTTTTCCCATTAACAATCATGTAACAATATAATTACATTACTACTCTCTTTTTACATTCACCTCAAGCTTTCGTGCCTATCTCTCTCTCTCTTCTTTGCTTTGCTCTTTTGCAAAACAGCTAATGTGGCGAGATGGGATTCCAATATAGTTCTTTGTTAAGTGCTTCCCTATCTTTGTTTATTTTTTCTCCTTGTCAATCTTGTCTAAAAGACTGAACAAGAAATTTGTAAATTTTGGATTATAGAATTTATCGATTAGTTAGTAGTTAGATTAGTGAACTATTCTCTATGTGAACATAAATTCTTCTTATGTTTTCAAGGATAAAGAGATAAATGGTTTATCGAAATGATTTCAATTTATAGTTGATCATACGAGTAGCTACTTCTTGGCAGCAATGAACTTGTACACATTTAAAAGACCTCCAGTTTATAGAAATTGAAGCTTCCTTCTCTGTTTTTCATATATTCATGTTCTCTATTCTCTCAACCTTGAAGCCAACTTATGTGAAGAGGTTGCATGCCATGTTAAGAAGTTATGCCCCATCTCATTTATTGCTTCTCCTGGCTTAGTTAGGGTTGATTCATTGGCGAAGCAAATCATGCCATATTTATGCATTGGAGAGCTAGATTTTTGTTGTGATGGTTTATGGGGGATGGGAGGCATTGGTAAAACAACCACTGAATTTATACATGCTCAAATATCTAATCACTTTGATAAACACTGCATTTTTCATGATGTTCAAGAAACGTCAGAGAAGTTTGATTTACTCCATCTGCCTAGAAGCTTTATTTCTCTATTGTTGGGAGGACGTGTTAAAGGTATACAGGGTCTCAGTGAACTAGTCACAGATATCCTTGATGAGCTTGGTGAAAAAGAAGATTATTGTTGTTCTTGATGATCTAAACAACCCAAATCAATTAGAAGCCTTAGGAGAAAATGATGGTTGGTTTGGTCCGGGTAGTAGAATCATCGTTACAAGCAGAGACGAGAAAGTATTGCACAATGATGGTGTTGATTGGATATACTAGGTGAAGGGATTAGATAGTACCAATGCCTCCAAGCTATTGGGAATGAAGGCATTACCAAAAGCAAATCCTGATGAAAGGTATACATTATTGTTGAAGAGGGTACTAAAGTATTATAAAGGTGTTCCTTCAGCTCTTAAAGTTTTGGGTTCAGCTCTTAAAGGTGTTCCCCACAAGATTGGGAAAGTCTAATGGAAAAACTACAATAATATGGTGATTCACATATCATGGCTATCTAAAGAATATCTTATGACTCACTATAGATCACATGAGAAAATATATATTTCTAGATGTTACATATTTCTATAAAGGATATCGTCAAAGTTAGATGAAACGTACACTACGATTGTAATTGTTACAATGGTATTGGTGTCTGTCATTGTAAGTTCAAATTGGGCACTAATTTATTTAAAGGAGAAATACCTTATAATTATTCGTTACGGTGAGAAATTAGAAATGGGTAGAAGTATTGTAGAGCAAGAAGGTAGCAGGTTTTTAAAACTCAAGGAATTCAATCATCTCTTGAAAACTGATAAGGTAAGGATGAAATCTATTTCTTTCTTTATGCAAGCAAATTTAGCATGTGATCACTTGATTTCTACAAGGTTAATGAATGGTTTTTTTATGTGATTCAATAAAGAATGTATTTCATATTATTCATTGCATTTGATTGCTAGGGGAATGAAGTAATTGAAGGCATTGTTTTTAACACGGATGAAATGAGAAAGATCAATTTGCATCCATAATCCTCGTTAAGGATACCTAACTTAAGAATACTCCAATTTCAGCCATGGCAAGCAAACAAACTAGTAGAGTTCATTCTAGAATCTTAGAAATCAGATCATCTTCTTCTAGGTCTTCCTAACAAGTTAAGTTTGACATGATTTTTGTGAACAAATCCCAAGCGTAGGGAATCTTCCAAGTCTTTAAGTATCTGTACATGAGAGATATGGAAGTATAGGGAATATATGGAAGTATAGGGAATGAGTTGTATGATATAGAAAGTGGTGGAAGGAGGCTGTTCCCATCATTAAAGTGTTTTAGTCTAGGTGGTTTGAGTGGTTTGGTAGAATGGAAGGCGCCACAAGTAGATGAGAGAGTTGAAGCTGTATTTCCTCGCCTTGAAGATAGAAAATTTGAAGTGGGTTTTTGATGGTTGGTCAAATTTAACAAGAATTTTGAAGAAAGCGAGGAAGAATCAAAAGATTATATTCTTTCCCTAGTTTTTGTGAATTCTTTGATGTTGTTCGTTGATCCAAGTGGAACAAGAACTAGAAAAGGAAGCGCAAAGCCCTAACGGAGAGGCCAATTGCCATACCCATATTACACATAATTTCATCGTAACTGCCTTTTCCTTTTCACATGTATCAGAAACTTGGTGTCTTGGATAAATTTCTACTTGGTCATTGAAGCGGTCGTTGAAATAGCCATCCAACAAGCAAGCAGAGAGATGCACCCACCAATTTGCAGGCACTAATTCGATTAGCGTTGTATTTTAAGAAACGGCAGAGACCATCACAATTCCATAACTGCCGCAACCATACACCATACTTAGAAATATAATATATCCATTCAGAAATTAATGTCCAAAATCAACAAACATCCTTCTGGTATTGAGTTTGCTTTACGTGGTTGTCTCGAACAAAAGCACGTTCCTGAAAAGCGTAAATGACATGATCCGCTAAAAAAGGTTCAAGGAGTAAGATTGTAAACTTTGTTCGACAGTTTCACGAGACCAATTCGAGGCTGGGTTTAACTTCGAAAGCATTTTAAGCTATGAAAATACAATATGAATCGTCAATGCATAAACAACAAGAAACTGGAAAATGATTACTATTATATGTTTAAATTCATGATTTTTTTATAATAATAAAGAAAAATTTTTTTGGTTGTAAATTATTTTTATATTTTGTTGGTAATAGAAATCAAGAAAATCAATTTTAATATATTTTACAATCAACAAAATTTTTTTATCAAGACTTATATCTAAATAAAAATAATTTTATTGTTTTTAATCAATAAAATCTAAACTTTATCAATTAAATAATTAATAAATTTTAAAAAATATTATGTATTTGATTAAGTTAAATATATTGAACCTATCTATAAATAATATAATAAAACTTCTTAATGATAAATTAATTTTTCATACTTATTAAAAATTTATTTTACTATTAGTTGGTGAAAATAATATAAAAATTAATTTATAAATATGGATGATTTAAGGTCTAATATGTATTGTTTCAAAATGTTTAGTATATTATATCTTTTATTTTTTAAACAGAAAATATATATTGTTTAACAAAAAAAGTTAAATTGAACTAATTTTAAAATATTAATGATAAAAGTGAATTAGGTTAAAAATTTTAAGATCTAAATAAGATTAAAAAATATTAATATCTAATATGTATTTTTAGGTACACTATAGACTTTTTAGAAATTATATTTTTAAAATATCTTTTTCATTTTTTATATTTTTGAAAAGCAATTTTCTTAAAAGGAAGAATTAATAAAATATCATTTTCTAAATTTATCTTTTAAAAAATTAATTTTTAAAATCTTTAATCTATATCATTTTTAAAAAATTTAATTGAAGATTCAAACTTGTAAAAAAAATTTATGGTATGAATTAATCCTTCAAATTAAACTTTGAACAGGAAAATATTTAAATCATATTTTTAATGAATTTTTATTATTATTTTAACATGCTAATAATAAAATATTCTTTTTAACTAATATGAAAAATTAATTTTAGACATTTTTATTAAATTATTTATAAATAATTTCAATATTTTCATTTAATCAAAGATATAATATTTAAAAATAATTTATATAATTAATAGATCTAAAATTTTATTCATTATTAATTAAATTATATAATTAAAAAATAAAAAATAAAATATTTTTATATAAATATTAATCCTGATCAAAGTTTTCATAAAAAAAAAACTACATGAAAATTTATTTTCTTGATTTTTTTATTAATCAAGCATATAAAAAATCATAAATTTTATTGATTTTCTCCAACTAAACATAATCTCTTTTATTATAATTTTTAATGATTATTATTTTATATTTGAATTCATGATTTTTTAATAATAAAGTAAAATAAATTTTATTATGGTAAATTCTTTATATTTGATTGGTAAGAAAATTCAAACTTATTATCTTAAAAATTAGTCAAATTTATTAATGATATTAAAATTTTAATTTTATTAACTAAAATAATTAACAAAATAAGGTTATACATGTACTTTGAAGTTAATTTACAAATATTAAAAATATATCATTTAAGTATATGTTAGGTATTTAGAATGTATATTTTGAATGTTTAAAGTTATAATTCTAAATTAAAATTTTTAACTATTAATTTAGAAAAATGTCTTTTATATTTTAATATTTTTAATTTCAAAATACATTTTTTATAAAAAATGTATTATATATTAAAAAATAAGAAGCTAAAAATATAAAAATAAAACGAGTCCTTGTCTATGATTGGGAATGAAGCTATGCGTTTTGGACTACAGCCTTTATCTAGTGGTGAATCGCACTCTAACACTTACTTAGATCGAGTGACAGACTCCATACTTGATAATCCAATTGTAGGGAGGTAAGATGATGTCTCCACAATCATTAACTTGCTTGGTTGCTCCGGCGAGCAACAACTGATTACAACCGTTCCCATTGTGGGAATGGGTGGTCTTGGAAAGACATTTGTAGCGAAATCTGTCTGTGAGGAAGTTATGGCTAGGAATCTTTTTGATGTTAAAATATGGATTTGTGTGTCTGATAATTCTAGTGATCAAAAAATTTTAGGAGAAATGCTACAATGTATTTGTCCAAACATGGGAGGGTTGACAAACAAGGATACCATTGTAAGCCAACTTCAAAAACAGCTAGAGAGGAAGACATTCCTTCTTGTTCTTGATGATGTGTGGGATGATGCATCCAAGTGGTGGGATGACTTAAAGACTCGTTTGTTAACCATTGTCAAAAACAATAGAAGTGCAATTCTTCTTAACAACTCGTAAAGAGAATGTTGCATCTATTGTGGAGACTTCTCTTCAGTATAGGCATAACTTAGATTGTCTGTCTGATAATCAATGTTGGTCGATTATCAAGAACAAGGTGGTTGGCAACCGAGAAGCATCCATTCCTGATGACTTTGGAGGTTATAATAATTGTAAAATTTTTGAAATATAATTATATTTTTATTTTTATAGATATTTTTAAAGATCTGTTAAACATTTTTTAAATACTTTTTTCATTTTTCATATTTATGAAGATTTTTTTGTTCAAAGGAAGAATTACCAAATCATTATTTATTGCTATAAACAAAGACTTGGCCTCCTCTTATAATATTCATCTCTTCATCTCATCTCATGACTTTATATGCTGTAAAGTTAGTGCGGTTTCTTTTTCATTTGATTCATACAAGTGTAAATTCCTGTATTTATTTTCAGAATGAAGCAAGTATATGAGGGTCATTCCTTTAAAAACCATTCATTCTTTACATAATATTATCAACGAAGAATTTGCGAAGATATTTTTAATATTATAGAATATTAAATACTATCAACTTTCTCCAAATCAATTTATATGAATGTTAATGCATATTTTATTAATAAATATAATTTAAATATTAATACATATGTAATTTACTATTATAGGAATATATTAATTAAAAGTTGTGAAGAAAGCTTTTTGTTAATGTTATTGAATATTACAAGTTGGGTATTAATTTATACAACCGACCACTGCATTTCTTGTGTTATTAAAAGACTCGGTCCCTCAAGTCATTTCAAACTCTTTTACTAATTTATTATAGATTTTCATTTTTCTATTTTAATTATCTTACTTATTTATATTTTAAAAGAAATTGTTCTATAAAATTCAACTAATTTAGATTTCATCATAACTTGTATAAAACTATTGTATGATAAATCAATAATTATTCAAAAATATTATCTCTATGTGAACATAAAAATCAGTAGATAACAATAATAACATTCCATAAACATAATAATTATCATAAAATTATAATAATTAACATTTAAAAAATTAATGCAATAAAAAATAGAGCGTGGCTTGGGAAATGTGGAAGCAAATGTTTTATATATTAAATATAAAGGGTTTGATATTGGAAAGTGAAGCAATTCCTTCTTAAACTAAGGAGATAAATTAGTCCATATCACTCCACTGTTCAATATCACCCATCAGTCTCTTACTAAGAAATGATCATGAATAATAGACTCCTGCAAGCTACAAGATATTTTCATTTTGTATCCCACAAGAATTATCCAGATTTAATGTGTATCATTATTTATAAATTTAATCGATGAATACTCGACAAATAAATCAGAAAGAATGAATTTTAAGCTTTAATAACAATTACATCAATCATAAAAAAATATCTAATAAATTATTCAAGGGTTTGTAAATTGCTGAACTTATAAACATTATAACCTAAGCATTAATATCCTTTACTTTATTTAGTTTTTCAATTTTAATTATCAATTTTATTTGTCATTTAAAAATATAAAAGTTGTGTTAGGTTTAAAATTTATAACCAAAATTCTTTTTTTATATTATTATTGTATTATAAAACGACTTCAGCTTTGTTGGAATAAACAAAGACTTGGCCTCCTCTTACAATTTTGATAATCTCCTGACTTTACATATTCAATACAAAGCCATCCATACTACCCTTATCACCTTCTCCTTTTCTTCTTACTACCCTCTCTTACTCTTTTCTTCCATCTTCCCAACTCTCCCTGAGATTGTCCTAAGTTTTGTGGTGGACCAAAGTTTAATACATGTTTAGAAAAAAGAGAAATATAAATTCATAAAATACATCAACATTAATTATTTATTGTAATTATTATGCATTTAAATGTTCTTTTTGAAGCATGATTAGAGATAAATTAATTAATTTAATTAATATGTGTGTGTATATTATAATTATCATGTCATTGATATTAAGTTTATTAATAAAAAGTGTATTGCTATGATGATAACAATAAAAAAAACAATCATTAAATCTTATTAATACAAAAACATGCATACTACCTTATAAATTGCATTACAGATGTTTGTATGAATGATAATATGCATGTCTTCATCTCATCTCCTGATTTTATATATTCAATACAAAGGGATCCATATCACCATTCTTACCTTCTCTTTCTTGCTCTCTTCCTACCCTCTAATACTCATTTCTTCAATCTTGTCCTTTTCAATTTTTTCCTAGAAATTTCCATTCAACCTATAAGTTTGTGTCAATTTAACCCACAATCTAAAAATTTGATTCAATTTAACCCACAATAGTTAAACATTTAAAAACATTAGTTTGATCCATAAATTTAATATCATGTAATAAAATTTACAAATATAAAATTCTATATCAAATTCAATTGTGATTTGATATATTTATTTTTATCAATAGATATAATTTAAATATTAATAGATATATTTGCAAAATAACATTCATCAACAAATATTTATTTATAAATAAATTTACATATGTAATTTACTATTAGATTTATTCAACTTAAATATATTATTTCAAAATTAGGAAGAAACCTTTTCTATTACAAGTTGGGTATTATATAATATATTATTTAACTCAAGTCGAGTCAGAAGCTGGAAAATTAAGTCACAGAGGCAGCAACTTACTCGACCTGAGTTAAGCTGAACTCGAGTCGAGTAAGACCTTGGAAATGAAATAAAAGAGGCAGCAAAATAAATAGATTAAGTGGGACTCTAACCTATATAAATGGACCAAAGATTAACATAAAATTAAGAGAAAATAAAAGGAAAAAGGAGCTATAAAAACATGCAAAACCACAAATGATCAAAATGATGATAAAAATAAATAAAACCATGCAAAAACATGGCAAAGTACAAGATATAACAAATATCAAATGCAATGGGATGAATGTTATGAAAATTCATATAAATGATACAAAAGATATAAAAAGTTGGGTATAAAGGATATAAAATATAGCTTAAAACATTAGGAAAATATAGTATATAAAATGTGTAACATTGATTAAAATAATAAAAATATTAATTTAAAAGTATGATCTATATATTTTACTAATTAAGGTTTAATTTGTATTTTTTTTTTGATAAAATTTAGGGTTTAGTTTATATTACATATCAATATCATATTTTTAATAGAAAATATAGGTGTCAAATTAAGTTAATTTAAAATTATTAAAGATTAAATTCAGCTGGTCTAAATATATTAAGGTCCAAAAAATTAAATGAAAATGAACTGATAGATGTTTAAAAGTGTATAAATAAATAAATTAAGATGTTAAACTGAAATAATATGTTAAAATGAAATAAATCGAAGTAGAAAAGGTAAAATTAAAAAATTATATTAAATTAAGGAAATTAAATATGTATTAAGTTTAAAATAAAAAAAAGAGATAATGAAGAAAATGAATAAAAAATTGAAAGAAGAAAGAAGTACAAGAAATATGGTGACAACATTGGGATGGGCCAAGCCTATTCATAATTACAATGAATAATATAATGGTTAAGCAAAAATGATAATAATTAATGATGATAGTGGTAATAATTGATATTATAGTTGAAAAATGAATTAATTAATTAAAAACTTTAAATTATGAGGAAATTTTTAAAAGGTAATTAAAAAATAGATAAATAATAAATAAAAATACAAGTTGATATAACATTGACCTTAATCTATAGTATTTTCTTTAAAAAATGACACCAACCTAATCACATGTTTTTAAATAATTTAATATTATTGAAAATGGATTAAGATAAAATCTAATGAAATATAAGATGATAAATTATTGATTCTGTTTTGTTTCATTTGAACAATGAATCTCATTATTTATTTTTTGAAATTTGAAAATTTATGTATTAGTTTCATTAAATAATTGTTGTGTCTTTCCTTATCTGTAATGTTTTTGATTAAAATATATAAAGAAATAATAGAATAAATTGTTTGATATTTGTATATGAATTTATGAAATAGTAATAATAAAGTTAATGGGGGCATAAAATGAGAATAAAAGAAAGAAGATGAAAAGCAGTCAGCAAGTCCTTAAAAATTCGATACCTAGACCAAATTGGTTTTACCAAAATTGAATTAATCGAATTTTATTTTTATAAAATTGAAACCTATCGAATTAATATGAAAACTGACTACTGAATTGAATTAAATATTTGGTTCGATTTGATTTCAAACCAAATAATCGAATTAACATCAAATAACCAAAATATACATCAAAAAAACCAAACTAAATCGAACTGAACCAAATTGAACTAAATTAACATCAAATACCCTAAATAAATATTAAGAATTGAATTAAATATTCAGTTTGGTTTGGTTATTTTGGTTTTTAATGGATCACTAATTGAATCGAACCAAAATTTAAAATTTTTTAATTCTTATAAACCGAACTTGAACAAAAAATTACAAAATCAAACCAAAATGACTAAATCAAATAGATTCATCGGTTTCCATTCAGTTTGCTCAGTCCTATCCATTGATGATCTATTGGTATGGCTAAAAACCCTATCCATCATGGAAAAAAAAACTATTGGAGCCGAATGTACACTGATCCACATGCATTTGCTTCCTACAAAAAGCTAGGCTGAAGCCCAAAATGAGCTTTTAAACTGCACACGTGAGTCGAGCAAAGATAATGAAGCCTCCACGAAAATGCCATTCAACGTTTTATTTTGGTAGGCTATTGACTTATAAACCCTTCTTTTTCCTTTCTTACTCCTGGTGTGGGATTCTTCACAACCACCTTTAACAAATATATGAAAAGTCAAGTATCATTTTCTCAGAGAAGTTGAAGGCAACAAAGAGAAATGTCATGTATTTTGTAGAACTGAATACCAAATTGCTGATATAATGACCAAGCCATTGCAAAAAGGAAGGTTTCAAAATCTGAGATTGAAACTTGCAGTTGCAAGTTAAAGGTTTAAGGAGGAGATTTGATGATATTGAGTTATTGACTTAGTTTATATTACTTTTATATTAATTAAGTTTTCAGTGTTCTAAAGCTGCTTGACTCTAAAAATATATTCTATAACAGAAAAGTAAATTTCTGATTTGTAAAAATGATTTTAACAGCAGACTTTTAGCTGTATTTTGTACTATTTTGCTGATATATATACAAGCAGTTTCTATCAATGAAAAACTACTCTTGCTACTTCATATTTCTGAGAAATTTCAATAATTTTACTTATTTTCATGCAGAGGAGATTTGAATACTGTGCTCACAAGGTTGGCATGGTTGGAAGAGAAATTCCAGAGTGGGTGTTGAATCAAAACCAAGGATCACGTATGGAAATTGATTTCCCTGCCAACAAAAACTTGCTTGGATTTGATTCCTTTGCAGTTGTTGATTTCCACCATGGGATTTACAAGTGGCAAGACCTGCATGTACAAGTTGAGTGTCATTTGAAAGCTACAAATCGTCAACAGGATTCTGGCTTCTTATTCACTTTTGGGGACATTAATGTTGTCCCACAATCAGATCACGCATTCCGATTGTGCAATTCACTTGAAATCGAGCAGAGAGCTGAACTGATCAATAGATGGGTCATGCATGAAGGTTTGCACGTCAAGGGGGAATTCCATTTCATAGCATCTTCTCTTAAAGCTTGTGATTACATAAATGTGAATGTGGATATGTCTTCTACATGAAACCCAAAGTTTTTTTATCAAGAAATTAAACTGCATAAAATAAAACAAAGAACCAATGTTATGTTATTTTTTCATTCGATTCAAATATTTTGTGAATATTTATTGAGTTTCAAGTATATTTAAATTCAGATTTTTATAGGGCGAGTATTTAATCGGTTTGATTATCAACTCGAATTGAATTTTGATTTTGTTGGTTTGGCTCATTTTTTACCTTATATTCTTGATTATTTCAGTTTTTGAATTAAAAATTTTAATATTCTTAAACCGAACCAAATCGAATATTTTTTAAATTCAAAATTTTTAAACAAACTAAACTGGATTTATAAATTCTATCAGATTGATTTTTTTGGTTCAAATCATAATTTACTCACTCATGAATCCTTACATTTATCGAGTAAAATTCATATCATCAAATTACAAAATTATTATTATAAAATTCATAGATTTTCAAGAATTATGTTATGAATATATTTATTTTTTTGAATTTTTCTTTTAATAATTATCAATTAAGTATTGAAAGAAAAAATTAATTAACTATATTTGCTTGTATTAAAATAGCAACGACGTCGTTTATGTGACTTTTACATATTAGAGTATGTTCTGTCAAGGGCTAGAGAAATGAGGATTAAAAATTGCACCAGGGACTTTTTAAAGATAATGATTAAAGGGATTAACAATTTATTACATGGTTTGAGATTTAAAACAACATCAATATTACATTAAACTATTGAAAATTCTCAAATATATTGTTAATTAATTAACTAACCAATAAATACTATTATCTAGCAATTACTAATATTTATTAATATTTAATCAAATAAAAATACGAATAATATATAATAATCATTTTTATTATTTATTAGTTAATATTTATTATTAATTGAATATTATATCATTATAATATATTCAAATAATGATTATTATTTTACTATTAATTAATTAATATTTATTATTAATTAGAACTATTATTATAATAAATTAAACTAATAATTACTATTTTATAATTTATTAATTAATATTTATAATTATTAAATCCATAATAACATAATAAAATAATATTAAGCTACTTAAAAAAGAAAATAATGATTATGATAATATAATTATAATAATATCAATTATTTAATACTTATTTTGGATTTTAGTGATTGTGAAAGCTCAAAATGGAAGATGAGCATTATAAAAGTAGATACTGCCAAGCTTGATCATTACAAAACATCACATGAAAAAAGTCCTAAACAAAGTAGAAACTTGCCAGTTTGATTGAATAATAAACCACTACATTATTCAAACATGTCCAATAATCAAACCAGGCAAGGAAGCAATGAACCAACCTTGCTACAC
>CANYBF011452391.1:0-11803 GCA_948192965.1 Dalechampia spathulata | reverse complement strand
CCACATGGACGGTTGCCATGTCATCATTCATGCTGACGTGTAATCCTACATGGCAATGCAATTGACGTGGCAAACATCCACGTATGCAACCGTCCACGTGTCAACCGTCCACGTATGCAACCGTCCACGTGGCAACTGTCCATGTGGCAATGGAAGGGAATATTCGAGGAATATTCTGCCACATATATAGTTAACATGGCAGAAAACCTCTTAATGAAAAAAAATTGAGGTTCAGGTACTGAAAAGAAAAAAATTGAAAATCAGTGACCATTTTGAAAACAGACCTAAGTACAGTGTCATCATTTGGTATTATAAACCCCCTGTGAAGAGGGGGAGATGATGTAGGCAGAAATAAAACAAAAAAGGGGCAATCGTGGGAGGAAGCAAAGATTAGGAAGAAGCTGTTGCTGAAAGGAAAATGCATTTAAATTCCCGAATTGAATGAGCCGTCACTATCTGATAAAAGTTTTAAAGTTGTAATCAAAACCATGAATATCAGCTCCATTGACAAGTCTTAATCAACTCCTTACAAGGTTCCATTCCATTTCTTGTATAATTTTTAATGATTTGATTGCTTTCTCTTTGAGTAGAAAAACAACCATTATAGCCTTTGAAAAAAATATTTAAGGTGAAGAAGCCGAGTCTGATACAGCAAGATTCCCACGAGGGGCCATGCTATAACAGTAACGCAAGGGTATTACCAGATTGTACATGATTTGATGACAGCTTCCCTTATCAGTAATGCTAACTGTTCTTTACGGAAAAGATTAACTATTCTCGGCCACCTCTCTAGCATAACCGGCAGTGTGCATGAATGGATTCGAGTATCAAACAAGACGGGTATGGATGAACGAATGATACCCTTTTCGGATCGTAAACTTTTGGTTACTCCAACAGTGTTTACTATTATACATACACACACTCAAAGCCATCTGGCAACTTTGATTGATTTCATATACAGATAAAATAAGAGGGGGGACGAAAGGATAAAACCAAGGACAAAAGTAGTCTAGGATGTGAAGGTGATCTCATTTGTCTTTTTCCTTGTTTCTCATCTATTTATATATCAAGCAACTTCCACAAGGCACATAACACTGCCATTCCTCTCTTTGTCACTGTTACACTTGTTAGCAATAGCAAAGAAAGTTAATGCAAGTACCTTTTCCCCCCACTATTTAGGAAATAACCCTTTTGGAGATTTTGGTTTTGTATTTTAGGAGAATGAATTATATGTCAGCTTCTCAATGTAGTAGTGGGTGCGAGTCTGGCTGGACGTTTTACTTAGATCAGTCTTCTTTTTCCAAAAAACAGTATCAGGATTTTGGTGGGTTTGTTGATGGAAATGATTACCCAAGTGCTGAGAATGATGGTGATGATGAAGAGGAGGATTTATCCATGGTTTCAGATGCATCTTCTGGACCTCCACATTATTGTGAAGATGATGAAGATTATTGCTTTGATCAATCGGCTAGCAGAAAGCGGAACAAGAACTGCAAGAGAAGCAATGATTATAGTAGAAACCAGAAGCAGCGGTACTATCTTGATGATACTGCAAGTTCTCCTGTTCTGAACAAGGCAAGTTGATGTCCAAAAACGCAGATTTGTGACTTGCATATATTGCATTAAACAAGTTTTACTTGTAATCATGCAAAATATTGTATGTATCTCATGGCTGTTTCATGTCTTTAACGCAGAAAACAGCAGGCAGGATCAATGAAGCTTCACATGTCCTGGAATTTTCGCAAGGCTTTTCAGCAACAGATTTTAAGGTACTTCCATTATTCTTTTCCTTTTCTTCCTCTACATAGAATATTATAAACTTCTTGATGCCAATGCTATGAGTTTTATGGTTGTAGGAGGGAAAATCTTCACTTAAGAAGCACTTCAGCGTGTTTCAATCAGAAAAGTCGGCTTCAAAAGGATCAGGTTTGGCATCATATCTATCCCTGATTGATAAATCTCATTTCCTTGTTCGTATTCTGAATAATAAAACGTTATTTCAACATATAACATAATTTTTATTTAACATGACAGGAGGATTTCAAGGAATAAAATGGAAATGACAAGTAATTGCCTAGTAGCATCTTTTGTCGCTACCTCTGGAGTTGCCATGAAGCTGCTGCCATTACGTGCTTCAGTCAATGAACAATCTATCTTCCCATCATTTTACAACTGGTCATCACACTTGTCAAGATCTACCAGATAAAAAAAAAAAAAAAAACGCCATAGCTCCCGAAATAGATTTAGTTCCAAGTTCCTTTTTCCTTGATATCTTCTAAATATTCTCCTCCTTTTGTGTGTTCTTGTCAATGCAGTGAGAAAGAACCTGAAAATGTGAAAAAAAAAAAGACATTAATTTCTGTATTATACATCTCTAACTCCTTTTCCTTTCCTTACCTTCTCAGAGTGTAAAACCAAATATCATATTGAATAACACAACAGTAACTCAACTATATATTTTGTTAGATTCTCCAAGCTTTTCATTAAAGATTCAAGTAGTATTTCATGAAAAGATAATATCGTTACTGTCTTTTAGCGATTAGTATTAAATCACCCCTTGAACAAAGATCAAGTCGTACAGGGAGATTTATGATATGTGGTCCGTTGAGGCACACACTGTCTTAAGCATTTGGTATTTGACAAGAGGAAAACTCCAAGCCAACCACACACACATGAAACAAAGGACCATTAAAATTACTAGCCAGTGGCAATACCAATCCTGGACGCTAATAAAGCGACCCACCTTCCAATATAGTAGTAGATGCCAGGCTAGCTTGACACTGGTTGGAATTGGTAAATTTTGGCAACGCGTGAGTTTGTACGGTGTAGGCAGATAATTTTTTTTTCAAAAAAGCCAGAAGGTTATAAGCTTCATCTGCCACGAAAATAGCTCGCCCCCCACCACCCTTGGCAACTACCTGCTAAGAATGTGATCCATCCATAATCACATTGCTTCAATTATTGAATCTCCTTTTCTCTTCTAAAGTTTTGATGGTGTTCCTTCAAAATCCTTTTTTGTTTTTTTGGAGAGTGTCTGGATCGAATCCTCACATTTTGCAACCATATCGTGGAAACAACGACCCCTAGATTTAAGGAAAAAGACAACACTGTAATATCAGAGAAGTTAGGTTGTTGTTAGGGATAAGATTTATAACTATAAAAACCTTTCATATATAACATCTGCATCTTTCTGTGTATGTAATAGAAGTGAAGCTTGATTTCGCGGCAACTCCTAATTAAGCCAAAGAGATGACAAATAAGTCGCTGTCATACGAAAAACACCATCATCTGGATTCTGCATCTAAACCTTATCAACCCACTAATCTCATTTTTATCGATATGTTATTAAGAAAACATGCTTATGCTTTAAATACTATTATATTGCATGTTATTTAATGCTGTATATGTATACATCATCGTCAACTTGGCTCAACGCTTTCGCAAATTATCGTACCCTTCTGCCTTCAAGGTATTAAATGCTGTCACAGATTACCGTACTCTCACTAAATTTTGGGAGTTATCCAATTCGAGTGTCTGCCACCTAACAATTTCTAACTTTCCTCTGTTCAACGATAACAGTTTCTACCTCTCTACTATTTAACAAACTATTCCAGCAACGTGCATCTCATTCTTCCGGGAATGAGAAAGGGGAAGAAGACAAAGCAAGAAGATAACATAAGAAAGGTCATTATTTTGAGTTTTTGACTTGTCATGGATAAACATTATCATTTCAATATTATTTTGATCATATTTATAAATTTATTTAATAGTTTAAATTTTTGAATTAAATACGATTAAAAACTTGTCAAGGATTATGTAATTTCTGACCATGTTTAAATTCTCAAGATGGGGTCTGTGACGGGCAGTCCCTTCATATGGCAGTTGCAATTACGGAGCAGGTGGGGTGAGGGTGCATGGAATTCTTTAACCAAAACCATCCATCGTGGATTTTGTCCATGATCAATTAATACCCTTCGGCCCATCGCATTTGCAAGTTGCAACAACTGCTTGCTTCCCGACTCTTGTCCTGGCCGGTTGCCTTGGCCTCTAGCTTCTTTCAACTTAGTCGGCTGAATTTTTATCTCCATGCAAGCTCGTCCCCTGCTTTGTCATGTCCCTCTTGAGATGTAACGTGTACGTCTTTCATTTTTTTTACTTAATTTCAATAATCCAATCCAAAGAACCATATCAAAAGTTATTCAAAATAATTTTTTTAAATATTTTAAATTAAATTGTTATCACATAACATATATTAACAAAAAAAACATTAAATTCAGTAGGACAAGTGTCCCACTACCATGATACTAACGCCGTCTCCAGATGGTAGAGGGCCAAGGAAGTGCCCTTCAGAGACGAGGGAATATGATTAGTTTATTTCATGTAATAAATTGAATAATATAAGTATTTCAATTTAAATTGTAATTTATGGTAAATAGCAAAAACAAAATATAAATACTCCAGATAATTGAATAACGATTTTTTATATTTTAAATATAATCCAAAGAAGAATATAAAAAGACATCCATAATGGGATTGTCATTGTTTGATTATCTTGACTTCCAAAGCTTAAATTCAAAATTCAAGAATACGTCACTTAAACAAGAAATGCCACGTAACGAAGTCCCACTTCCACATGCTCGACTTTAATTTGGTCTATATTATACTTATCCAGTACATTAGAACATAATAATCTTTTTAATCAAAATAAATTCCAAAGATTATTCTAATGTTTATTAAATATGATGATGCGTAATATTAATTAGTGTATAATTTTATATATAATAAATTAAATCTATTAAAAAATTAATTGAAATCTTAGTCCATCGTTTTATGATTATCTCGAAGAATCGCACTGAAGGGAAGATAACGTCTTAGACAATTGCCGCCACATTGTTGGACTAAAGAGAGGAACGTCCCTGTTAAGAGCGGATTAAGGATTAGGTAAATTTGGCGAAATTTTACACCACTTGCAACTACCATAGCTCGATGCCCATGGCTTTCTGAGATTCATCTGTTCCTTGTACTGACAACGTTTTGATTTCACAAGCAAATAGGGTCTCCTCCCATTTATGATAACTCGAAAGGTCGGATTTTTCCTAGTAAAATGGTTGCAATAACATTCATGTAATAACATGGCTACACAGCAGCGACTATTAAATTCACAAACCGGCATTTCTATCAGAAACACCATGGCTTTTACTTCTAGAATACATGTCAGCCTTTGCACCTTTCTTGGAACCATCAACACTGCCACCTTCATCTTCACCTTCATCGATCCTGCCCATAAATCCCATCCCAGCACTGCAACACTTAGGCAATTGTTTCTGCTGCTGCTGTTTCATCTGATGCAATAACATTTCAATCTCATTCTTATGACCAAGACTTCTAACCGAAGCAGCTCTTATAAGATCTCTATAGTCATCATTACCATCACTCGACATGACCGATCCCATGCTATAACTCTTGAGCAACTGCTGCCCATTTGGAATCCCCATGGCATGTTGCTCATAACTTCCACAGGCTGTCATGCTTCTCACGTAGAAATCTCTTGCTTTCCCCAATACCTTCAAGGGGCATGTAACGATCTTCATGATCTTGCTCTGGTTTTGCTTCTTCACCTTCATTTTGATTTCGAAAAGATTAAAAGAAAAATAAAAGCTCAATATCCTGAAGTGGGTTTGAAATCCTTCGTTAAAGAAGTTGGGTTAACAAATCGGGTCACATAAATAAGGAGAAAGACTGAAAGGGAGACAGATGGGTTTGGACTTGGTCTCATGAGCACACAGGTTTTTCTTGTTTTATCGGAAATGGGTTTTATAAGATAACAAGAAACCACACATCATGCATATTAGAAAAACAGAAAAAGTACGTACAACTAAAATAAATATGTTAAATTTAAAGCTAAAAATTGAAATTGAAAATCCAAAAAATAAAAATAAAATTATTGTAAATAAAAAATTAATAAAAAATATCAAAGTGTAAATGATATAAATGAGTCGAGTTATTCATTTTTTATTTAAAATTTTATTTGATAAAAGTTTGTTAAAACTCCATTAAATAAATAAATTGAGTTCAAGATAATACTTAATTTGTTTAAATTTATGAATCAATTTAATAAAAAATTCATTGACTAACTTATTAATAAATTAAATTTATAATCAGATGAATGTATAAAAATATTTTTATAAGTTAATTACAAATATAAAATTATAAATATTTATAAAATACAATACTTTTTATTAATAATTTTTATTTTTTAAATAAAAAAATAATTTATTTTATAAATTATATTTATTAGATTCATTTAAAATTAAATAAAATTCATTTAAATTCAAGAGATATTAAATTTAAAAAAATTAATTTAATTATAAATAAACAAAAACTTAAAAGCAAAAGTTTCCAATAGAAGAGACAGCGAATCCGTAAATTAGTAGGTTATTAAGTGGGGGCAGCAGCATGAGCTAATCTGCAGGCGCCCGCCGGATTACTGACAATAAACCATAGAGAATTGATTTTCTGGGTGAAATTTTTATATTTTATATTTATAAATTAGATAATTTAATATAACCGATTCTAATTTTAATTTTTGATATAAATATATTTATATTTAACTTAAGGAATTTTTATTGTTATATATTAATGGTGTTAGATGCTAAATTCGGCCATGTAAAAGCATATAAAAAATAATTAATAATATAATATGCAGGAAAAAAACGCACGTGTCCTATTAAATAAAAATAATATATTTTTTATTTAGTTGTACCGTTTTGACGTGAACATGAGAAACTAAATTCATATACTCTTTACAAGTGGATTTTTAGCATTTTTTTTATTTGAAAATTTAATTTATTTATTTTTAGTTTGTATTTCATTTTAAATATAGATTTTAAGCTTCGTATTAAAATGATCATTTTAATTCAATTGAATTTTATCCAGTACTGCAGTCCATTCGCTTATTTTAGATTAATCGGTCACCAAGTTTGACTCATGTTCCTCGTTAGGAACAAAAAAAAAAAAAAAAAAAAAGGCCTGCCTGTAATTTGGACTTGACAATTTTAAGAGCCCAGCTGAGCTCTGTTGTATGCATGACGGTTGACTACAATCGATTATGGCCTGCTTCAAAAAGAAAGAGAAATTAATTAAGGTCCCCGACCAGGTCTCTGAAATTAGGGTTATGTCATTTGGGATGGCATGTCTACTTGTTGCACTAAAATCCACTCGTAAAAGCTGATGAATCTCGTCCAAAACTACATCAGAGAGAAACAGCAACGGGTTAGAGATCAACGGGAATCTTACAGCACTGCATAGTTCTGTTTTAATCGGAATTTCAAATTCAAATCTTAAAAATAAAATGATCGTTTGAATAAGGAAACGTATTAGGTCAATCATTTCAGTTTTCTCCAACAGATAAGGTAACAACCTCGACCTCGAATTGCAGGCAGAGTAGACATACTTTTACTTACTGCAGACAGACAGGTTTCTTCCATGAAGACTGGTGCATCATGCAGCATGTGGGTTGTACATTACATGTATCCAATGTCTACGAATTGACGTTCTGATGCTCAGCTGTAAATGGCTTGTTTTTTAATATATATTATACATAATTATTTATTTCAATTCTTGTAGGTATATGAAGTTAATTACAATGCAGAGATTTTTTTATATTGAACCACAGCTTAAAGTTTTTAAAATATATCAATTCAATTAAATCATAGTTTTAATTATTAGTTTTGACCAAAATAAATATTAAAATTCAAATAAATTTAATTTTATCTTTTTAAAAAAAAATCAATTATGAACTGGGATTATGAATCTATTGATAAAATGATAATATATGTCAATTTTTATTAAATATCAATTTTTTATTAATTTTTTATTTATTAACATGAAGAAATAATAATTAAAAGATACTATTATATTATTAATAAATTTATAATTATACATTTAGTGAATAAAATTCTCGTAATGCAAAGGCAAAGGCAAGTAATTGGTTTGGCTGGCAGTAGTTTATAATTTGATTTACCACTCGCCACAACACTAGTAATAATTATCAACGTTAATACATGTCCCTTTACAGTTAGACCTAAAATAATAATATCTAAACCCTCCCTCCCTCCCTCCCTCTCTCTCCCTCTCCCTCTCTCTCTCTGCCTCTTTTCTCGTGGCCACCGGATCTTTTTGTTCATGGCTGCCACCACCACCTCCTCCATAAGTTGCACCGGATCTTTCAGTTTCCGATCATATTCTGACGTGGGTAGAGTCCGAACTTCATCGAGCCATGGTTCACCAGCGTGTGGAAAGTTTGATGGGGTGGCTATGTGGTTTATAAATGGAGTAGCAAATGCGTTCTTTGCATCACTGGAGAGATGTTCTTGCATTCGGATAGCAACGGAAGATGACGGAGATGAAGCCAATGATGAACCCTTGATTCATAACGATGGAAACATGAGGCATGCGAATGATGAGGGTACCACATCTAGCAGGAAAAGAAGGGCAGCAAGGAAAGGCAAGAAGCCAAGTTCAACGTTTGATGAGCACTACTATTAAGAATCAAAACAAACAAGGCTTATGCATTTTGGTACGTTTATGGGGTTTTGGGATGTTTGATTAATGCTTAATTCTGGAACAAGCTGAAAACAAAAGGCAGAATTAAAGGGTTTGAATCTCTTACGCTCATGATCAAGTTTTATGTTCAACGCTTTATTAATTCCTATCACATATATGTTCCACTCGACCAATCAAATTTCATGTTAATTCTATTTCATGTCTCATATATGATAAACTGTATGGTACATTCAACCTTCAAGTTCATCGATGAAGTTTAAATACTTGATTAATATGAGATATTATATAAATGATATTTTCAGAATAATATGATATAATTTAATTATTTAAAAAATTCATAAAAAAATAATAAAAATAAAATATTCAAAGCATGAATAAAGTAATAGCATAAAGTTGCTTTAAATATTCAAAAAGAAGATCGTTTTGTCTGAGAAATTAAAACTATGCATATTTGCTTTATCATGACATGTCGTTAGTTTTCTTTTACTTTTAGATTTGCCTTTGCTTTTCTTTTTCCTTTTCCCCCCTCAATTATCCTCGTAATGGAATCCAAGGATTGATGTGATAGCCCCAATAAATAGCATCCAGACCTCCCCAAAAATATATTATGAAATCCCATCTCTTATTATATTTGTTTAAAAATAAATCAATATGCATGAAAGGCCCATTATCCCAACAAGGTAAGATTCAGGTCCAGGGAATTAACCCATTAAGATGAAGGCCCATCCAAGCCAGTATTGGACCCGATTAATGTGGATAGTCTACAAACATGGAACCACTAATCAGCATCATAAACATAATCAATTTGAATAAAATATATCAGAATTAATAACATTACTAAACACAAACGTATTAGTGATTTTCTCAAATTAGAATTCCCTTCACTTAACATATTCTACTACGATTATGCATATCTTTAAAGGATAATACAATCAAATAGAGATACAAATGTGTGAAATTTATTCTAGTTTGATTCATTTATAATCGAACTGAACTTAAACCAAAATTTTTAAAAAATTTTGATGCATCATAAGTTTAAATGAATTTAATCAAGCCTTAAATGAGTCTAATAAATATATATTATAATATAAATTATTTAATTTTTATTTAAAACATAAAAATTATTAATAAAAGTATAGTATTTCATAAATATTTATCATTTTATATCACTAATTAAATTAAAAAATATTTTTATATATTTATATGATCATAAATTTATAGACTATATATCTAAAATTAAATTTGTTTACATAAATTAACAAGATAGTTCACGAGTTTTTTATCAAGTTGGCTCATGAACTTAATGAATTGAATATTGTTCAATTTAAATTCAACTCATTTATTAAATGAGTTTTATTAAACAAGCTTAAACGAAATTTTATCAAATCGAGTTTCGAGTAACTCATGAACTGCTTAGCTTATTTACATCCCTACAATCAAATAACAAGTTTACAAATTATTTTAAAAGATAATCATAATTAATTTTCGACTTACATAAATTTGAAACTTTTACATGCAAAAATCGATAAAAAAATTTATAATTTTAATATTCATGATTATAAAATAATAAGATTTAATTATTTTTTATTGATACAAGCAAATTCTATTATCGGGACTATAACATCTTATTATATGATTTATAAATATGTTATTAATACTTTTTATAAGACAAATTAACTAATGAGTATGATGATCTTCAAAAATTTATTCACTACTTTAGACATATCATATGTCTATCTTTTATATAGATAACTCTACCTACAAATAAAATATGATTAAAGTAATAATTATATTTTATTTAATCATTATATCATGTTAAAATCTTATTATATTATTCTTGTATGATTTTTGTGATATGTATAATCTTATTTATATTTTTTTATATTTGATGATTATTGATATATTATGATCTTATTGTGTCTTCATGTGTATGTAAATTGTAATCAAATTGGATTTCATATGTATAAACTAAATCTATTCTTTATGTAAGACAAGTTATATGAATGAACTTTTGATTGATGTCAATTTTTCATGCCTTTTAAAAAATAATGTTAGTTTTCATTTTTAATGTGATTTTTTTTATCATTTTTATTATGCAATTGCAATATCATTATTTTTAATTTATTTTTTATTATATTTTTTTCTTTTATTTTTAAATTCTTCTTTTTTAAAATGATTTTGATTCTTTTTCTTATTCCTTTAAATGATTTTGATTCTTATTCTTACCATTTTCAATTTTTCATCATCTATATTTTTCATTTTTATTGATTATTTATTGTATACTATGCATTTTGCTTTTCATTATATATGATATCGTATATGTTTATTTATTTATTTACTAATATATATATGGATAAGTAAATATATATCATGTAATATTTTATGACACACAAATATATTTATATATGGTATTGATAATTACCATATTATATATACATATATTTACTCATATATAGAATTTATATTTATTTACTAATATATTGGTATGATATAATATATATTTATTTATAAATATTTATCAAAAAATAAAAAAATATTAACAATTATGATAAAAAAATATCAAAAAATATGAAAAATATAATCAAATCATATAATAAAAAATTAAAAAAATTAAAAAATAAATTAATTAGAAAAATAGAAGAATAAAAGGAAGAACAACAATAATCATGAAGAAGAAGAAGAAAAAGACAAATCCTAAAGAAGAAAAGAGAGACATGAGTTTTGAAATTAAATTTTTTTATTTTTTAATAAAAAGATTTAGAAATAAGAGTATATTTGAAATTATTAGAATATATTAGATGAAAATTAATATTTTTAAAAAATTAAATCATTTTATGATACAAATTTATATACAATTTATTAAAAATGATATTTAATTAATTCCACCTTGAAAATAAGATTCAATATGGACGTGATATAATCCGTTACTGGAGATATGAAACTTGACCCATGACACCTGCCCAACGCCCAAGTATAATACTGCTCGCCCCTAGGCCACATCATTTTCTTTGTTCTTTAATTCATTGTACGCGTGCATGCACCACAATCTAATAATGGTCTGGACTTGCTTGTTCAACATATCAAATCACAAGATGAAGGCTGCTCTATGCTTACTTGTAACAGCCAAATTCAGGAAAGCCCTCCGGTGGATGCATCTGTCAAAAAAATATCCACGCTTAGAGAGCCATTGAATGCAACTTCTGACCCTCTCAGCAACTTCGTTGCAAGCTTCTCATCG
>CANYBF011452043.1:0-10919 GCA_948192965.1 Dalechampia spathulata | reverse complement strand
TATTATTTCTTACTTTTTCTCCTAAGAAAAATGGAAGTCCTGCCAAAAACTTTTCTTTCCAAAAGGCTTGGTTAGAATCTTCACGAAGCATTAATCTTGTTAAAAATGTGGTTTTATAATACTGAAAATCACTTAATTTTTCACATCTTAAATTACTTAATAATTCAGCATTTTTATCTTTAATATGAGAAGAATCTCATAAGAAATGTAAAGATATAGTTAATATTAATGTTGCTACTACATCTTGGATTTCTTCTCCATTTTCATTTAAAATTGGTAAATCCTTATTATCTTTACGAACTGCATTTAATATTTCTAAATGTTCTTGGTCAGTAAGATGATAATCCCACCAACCTTTTAATTGATCGGTGAAACCTGCAATTATTATTTTAGTAATTGACCTATCTGATGCATATGATTGGGTTCTATAAGCATTTGTTGTCATTGTCATTTGTTGTAATAAATTTAATATGTTATATTCTGATAGACCATCTATATTCCATTCATATACCGTAGATGCATTATATTTATATTGTGATAAGGTAGTCGGTTTATCAATTAATCTTAAATCGGGTGTCATACTAACTTTTGTTATTATTTCTTTACCATATGAAATTGGATTTATTTCAAATTCAAAATTTTTTATATCTTCTGTTTCTGCTTGACTTTGTTCCGATTCAGATTCTAAATTACTATCTGAATTATTATTATATTTTTCCATTATACTTATACTTTTTGATTGTGGAGTATTTGGAATTACTTGTTTAGATTCTGACGATGATTCTATTTTACTCAATTGATCTTTTATAGCCTTTATAAAATCATTATCTTTTATTTTTAATTCTTTTTGACTAGATGTTGAAACTTGAAATGGTTTAAAAACATGTGATTTTAATTCCTTTTTAATTTCTATCTCTGTTTCTTTAAATTTTAATGAACTTTCTATTCTTTTTAACTGATTGCTAATACTTAATAAATTTGCATTACTAAAATTATTTTGCTCTATTATTTTTCTATAAGGATCATTTTCTGCTGCCAATTTAAATGGTGAACAAGTTATCTCATTTTCTCCATGTGAAAATTTACTAGTCATTTTAGGTATATGTTCACTTTGAATTATTTTATCATTTACTTTTCATTCTGGTCTTTTATCCCTTATTGTTATTGGACTAATATGATCTTGTTTCATTATTTTATACCATTTAAAGAATTTTAATCTAACCTTATTTTGATCTATAAATTCAAAATATTCCTCTTACAATTTACTGAAATTATTTATTTTTATTATTTTTTGTAATTTTTCTATATTCTTTTGTTTTGTAATTTCTTTATAAAATTCATCTTTATTCCAACTAAATCCTTTACTAATTACATTTACTTCCCTATCCATATTATTTATATTTTCTGTTATAGCCGATGTTGATGATGAATTTGGAGATGAAAAAGTAGTTTGATTTAAATAATTATCAAGTGGACTTAGTTCTGAATATACTGTTTGTGGAATTGACGAACTATAATCTACCCCTTTTCATTTTAAGATCTTTACTAGATTCTGGAATGTCTGAAGTAGAAAACCTTGGTTTTATTAATGTTTGAATTACCGGTTTAGAATCATTTTCTTTATATGATGCATAAATTACTGATGGTAATTTTGAAATCCTTCCTAATTCTTCTGTTGAAATAGCCGAGGATGAATCTGTATACCTACTACTCATATTTCTACAATTAAATTTAAAGATACTTTACTATCTTCATATTGTTCAATTTTACTTAAATTAACATTAGGTTTTATTATTTTTTCTGGTTCTAGAGGAGCTACTGCTCCTTCTAAAATCCATTCATCTGGAAGTGAAATATCTTTCCATTGTATAGTTTTAGGAATTACCGTATTTGTTTTAGTTAAATCTATTTGTAAAAATCTAGTTTCACCAATTTTAGGTTGTAATTTATATTTAACTGCAAATGCAGATATCATTACTTTATAATGAATTTTATAAATTAATGCTATGGGTATTGATCCTTGCAACATTTTATAATTATGAGTTTTTACTTCTGAAACCATACTTTTTAAAATATTTAAATCATTTAATGAAATTGTCATATCTGGATATACTTCAAATGATATAGGTCCTTCACTTAAACTTGTTTCAATTGATCCTAATAATGAGTCTTGAAAATTTACAAATCTTGAATCCCTGATTACTGCCAAAATACTCGTATTTAATCCTTCTCTTGTTAATGGTTTTATACCAATTTCAATTAATCCAATATGAATATACTTATATTTTTTACTCCTATGGAGATCCAATGTTTTAGGTGATAATAAATTTAGTCTTTCAAAAGGTTTACTTAACTGAACATCTCTTTCTTTTGTTTTAATTACATAGTCCGTTTTAAATATATTTATTTTTGGAATTTTATAAATCTAATCTTTATCAACCTTAGGTATTTCCCATTCATTTATTGCTTTATTAAAATCTTCTAAAATTAGTTCATTTTTATGAATTACCCTTTTTATTTCTGATAATTCAGAATCTTCTGACTTTGCCTTACTCATAGATTTACACAAAAAAGGTTTCATTTTTAATAATTAGTGATAATATTTTTTGATCTTCAAATTGGTCACGGCCACTGCTCTCAGTGCCCTCAATTGCCTATCCTTGGCTGTGTATGGGACTTACTTAGCATACTCAAAACCTTTTCAGATTAAAAATATTTTCATAAATTATTAATTAAGAAAAATTTTTATATGTATTTTTACCCGACAAAGAAAGCCAGGCTCTGATACCAGCAAATAATATGGATCGTTTTACTCCTTTCTTTATCAAAATCTACTTTTCTTAATATTATTTTTAATTATTATATCATCATCATGATCATGATCATTAATTATTTAATTTACCTCGGAGTTTTTGATGATATATTATATATTAATGATAATGATGATGATGATGATATAATAATTAAAAATAATATTAAGAAAAGTATATTTCGATAAAGAAAGGAGTAAAATGATCCATATTATTTACTGATCAAATTGGTCGTGGCCACTGCTCTCACTGCCCTCAATTGCCTATCCTTTGCTGTGTATGGGACTCACTCAGCATACCCAAAACCTTTTCAGATTAAAACTATTTTCATAAATTATTAATTACGAAAAATTTTTATATGTATTTCTACCCGATAAAGAAAGTCAGGCTCTGATACCAGCAAATAATATGGATCGTTTTACTCCTTTCTTTATCGAAATCTACTTTTCTTAATATTATTTTAATTATTATATCATCATCATCACCATTATCATTAATATTTAATATATCATCAAAAACTTTGAGGTAAATTTATATATATATATATATATATATATATATATTGTATATATATATATATAATATTAATATCATAATATCAAAATATTTTATAATATTAATACAAAATATATTAATATTATATAAAATATATATATTATATAATATAAACTAATACACAAACATACACAACATAAATCCATTTCTCCAATTCCATGCTACTGTGCACGATGTAAATATAAACACCCCTCTAGATTAACTTTGTTATATATTTATCATGCATGAATAAATTAACGAGCATATGATCAATCTTAATAAAATGGTAATAAACCATCAAAAATTTAACTCTCCTAACTCTTTATGAACATCAATTCATACCTTTTAAATGACATTCAAAAAACACAAATTTAATCTTAACCTTCTACTATCTTCTTTGCAGGAGTATGAAAAGTTCATGAAGCCGAAAGTCAAGTATTCCAACTTCAACACAGCCTATTGGAATACACAATTCAATACTCCTAAGCAATATCACTCTTCTAACTCCATTCTTCCAAAACTCAAACATTGATAAAGTAACTTCCATCTGACAACAAAAGGTTAGATAATCTTCTTTCTCAAACCTATTAGCATAACTCTATGATGATGTTATTGTGATGAAATTTTTGTAGTATTTGTACTTGTGTAAAATTTTAGGATTACTATGTTACTACTAAAATTTTGCCAGATTTCTATTAACACAAATGCTTAAAGGAATGACAAGAAATGATAACTTTACTAGGGGAAATGAATTGATTCTTACTTTCTAGGCATATGACACTATGATAAGGTAGGTTAAATCACCAATCAGTCTATAGAATTATAACAACAACCTAGAAAGGCCTTAAATCTAATGAGCTTGAAATACAAGTTTTGGTTGCACTTTCCGCATTGTCACTAAGAGATAGAGCAAAAGGTCTTAATCACTTACTTGTAAATGTATTATTGTTACAGGTACGTCTTTTTTCCCTAACTTTGAGCCTACTCTCATAGCTGCATTTGTTCTTACCAATACTTAATAGGTAACTTCATTTCATTGCCTTTTCACCATGCTTCATTACATTCCACTCATTAACTCATTCCCTTTTTGCAGGTTGATTCTTGCTCTACCTATCAGGTGATACCTCCTTATCACATAACTGGAGAACTAATATTCCCTTACCCAGTGAAATATGGCAAGAAACTTCTCTATAGTAAAACAATCTCTCTAGTCACTTTTGTTAAAGCATTGCCTAGAATTCCAAAATGGATAGGCTAAGTAGGTGAATGACTTATCCCCACACTTCTCTGATTGGTGGGAGAAAATTGGAATCTGGCCTCTCACTCAGCTGTTTACAATATAGATTCCTTTCTCAGCTCTCTACTTTTAGTAACTTGCCATTTTTAGTTAAAGGATTGTAACTCTTTCATATTTTGAGCCATGCCCATGTCCATTACCCTTAGAGATATACTTGCTATTACAGACTTATTAGTGGTGGGTATTGAGATATTGATTTTTATTAAGAGCACCAAATCCCTCACTGGCTATGACATGAAGTATTCCACCTATATAGCTTTGATTAAAGGTATGATGGGTTGACTACAAGATCTTGAGGTAGAACACACATATTTCATATGATGTTTATTATGCCAACTCATCTTTTGCCCTTCATCAGCCTAATCAAGCAGTGAGTACCTTCTAATAGCTTACCATATCGCCCATAGAGGGATATGTGCACTTCGCACTATGCTACTGGCCGTACTCTATAATGATCTTGCTAAAATCATTTCAGATGAACCGATTTATAAGATGAATGGAAGAGCTTGGTTAGTACAACTATGGTTGCTCACTTATTTTCCAATCCTTCACTATCTACTATCTTATTTAGGTTTGAGTATGAATTAATATCAACTCAATGCATAATCAAGTATGTTAGATCATGCCCTAAATTTGATATTTCATATACCATAATCTTTATTCTCAAAATGCCCTTATGAAACTCATTCACCAATAAGCATTTTATTCTAGTTAGAGATTCCTGAATAAAGAATATTACATGAATCAATGAGATAAAACCCCTACATTTAATCTAGGGTGGTGAATCCTTGATTAATAAACAAATACCTTTAACTACTTCATACTATATCCAATCTCTAGGCTATGAACACCTCCTAAGGAGGAATAAAACATAGGAGTGAAAACATAGTGATCCATAATTAAGATAACCTTGTTATCTCAAGTCTTAAGGATACTTGCACTACTAATATGAGTGAGATATATTTCACAGACAGATTAATCATCCATATGAAATGTCACTGGCAAGGTCTCCAATGAGTCAGTCTTAAACCGCCCATTCACATGTTTACTTTAGATAACTCTTATTATGATGAATAAGAATCATCTCAAAAGGAAGTATAACATGTGCTGATCTTAACCTCATCAATAATATCCATTCTTATTAATACATTGATCAATGATAATTTAGTTATTAAACATTTACATACAATAAGAATCTTATTTCCTAAACTCTTTATGAATGTACTGTTATAATATCTTGGAATTCATTATTCAGTTAATAACCTTTCAAGTACACTAAATAATGAATAATGCCTTTTTATTGATAAATTGTTCAATACAATAAAACATGATGCTTTAGAGCCCACTTATGCTAGAGCTAATCATACATAAACTTCAATCCCATAGAAGTTACATGTTTATCATGCTTACTTTATGTCAATTCCTTAGTGAGAGGGTCCACTATGTTTTGCTCTGTGGGAACTCTATTAGCCTCTACTTCTCCTTTACCAATGATCTCTTTAATCAAATGGTATCTCTTGAGTACATGTTTGCTCTTCTAGTAAGACCTAGGCTTCTTTGCTTGGGCTATTGCTCCAGTATTATCATATAACAGAGGAATAACTTATGCACTACAGGGAACCATACCAAGTTCATGAATGAACTTCCTTATCCATATGGCCTCTTTTGTTGCGTCTGATGTAGCTATGTACTCTGCCTCCATTGTAGAATCTACTATGGTCTCTTGTTTAGAACTCTTCCAAATAGTTATACTACCATTCATCATAAATATGTAACATGACTAAGATTTGCAATCATCTTTACTAGATTGGAAACAAGCATCTGTATACCTAGTTAATTGCAAATCCCCTTCTTCATATACTAAACATATCCTTAGATCTTCTCAAGTACTTGAGGATATTCTTGATAGCCGACCAATGTTCCTCTCCATAACTCGATTGGAACATACTTGTGACACTTAAAGAGAATGACATATATAGTCTAGTACATAACATAGCATACATGATGGATCCAATTGCTAATGCATATGAAATCTTAGTCATGCAATTTTTCTTATATTGTATTCTAGGACACCATGCTTTAGAAGGATGTTTCCTATGTACCATGGGAATATTACACTTCTTTGAAAGATCCATACTAAACCTCTTTAGTACCTTGTCTATGTAAGTAGATTGTGAAAGACCAATAAGCCTTCTTGATCTATCTCTATAAATCCTTATACCTAAAATATAAGTGGTTTCTCTAAGGTCTTTCATGGAGAATTGTTTGGATAACCAAACCTTAACACTCTACAAAAATGAGACATTATTTCCAATGAGTAATATGTCATCTACATATAACACAAGGAAAGTAATTGCACTCCCACTATCCTTTTTGTAAAAATATGGTTCATCAATGTTTTGAATGAAGCCAAATTCTTTAACTGCTTCATCAAAACGTATGTTCCAGCTCCTTGATGCTTGCTTCAATCCATAAATGGATCTTTAAAGTTTGTATGCCTCATTGCTATCATCAAATGTAAAACCATCAAGTTGTGTCATATATACCTCCTCAAGTATATTTCCATTAAGGAAAGTTGTCTTCACATCCATTTGCCATATCTCATAATCATTTTCCATTTCTGATGATAACCCTTCACTACCAAGTGAGCTTTATAGGTAACCACATTTCCATCCATGTTTGTCTTCTTTTTGAAGACCCACTTGCACCCAATGGGTTTTATCCCCTCAGGTGGATCAACCAAAGTCCACACCTGGTTCTCTAACATGGAATCCATTTTAGACTTCATAGCCTTTAACCATAAATCACATTTTAAACTTTTCAAAATGTCATCATAGTCTGTTGGCTCATCATTCTCAACTAATAAGACTTTCTGATTCTCATGAACAAAGAATCTATACTTCTAAAACATATTTCTTATTTTGGTTGAGTGTTTGGGAGCTTGTGTTTTCATAGGTTATGATTCTACATCATTAGGATCAATCGGTTGATCTACTTCATCTTGTAGTTGTTGACCTTGACTTTTCACCATCGTGCAATTTCGGGCTTCTGTTGATTCAGCTTGGTCTTAGTCCCCGTATCGACCCCGATTATGCACATAGGCCTCTGTAGGCTTCCCTTGGGTATTCTGGTACACATAATACATCAGAGCTGGTAGGGCCCACCACGATGCCTGGTAAGGCCCACCACCATCATTTCTTTATTCTGAGTATTCTGTACATGTAGAACACCCTTCACTGTTGCCTATGCAAGGCAAACCACTTGAAATGCAAAATATCACATTTTGGGCATTTGGCACTGTTCATTATGAATAGTGCATAGGTGGGGCCCACCACCTTCATCAGCTTATTTTGTGTATTTTGTACTTACAGAATACATTTCACAACTGCCTTCCGCAAGGCACACCCCGTGGTATCTCAAATGCTACATTCTGGGACCGCCACGCTGTGGGGCCAACCTAAAGCGTTAGTGAGGCCCGCTGCCTTCATTAGCCTATTTTGTGTATTCTGTACTTACAAAATACGTTTTCTAACTGCCTTATGCAGGGCACAACGTTTGGCATCGCAAATGCCATATTCCGGTCCTGCTACGCTGTGAGGTCCACTAAAGGTACCAACGGGGCCCGTTGTCCCTGATAGCCTATTCTGTGTATTCTGTGCATACATAATACATTTCACACATGCCTATGCCTGGAGGAATATATAGAATGCAAAATATCACATTTTGAACTTAGGTCACTATTCACTATGAATAGTACATAGGCGGGGCCCGCTTCCCCCCATTGGCCTATTCTGTGTATTCTATACTTACAGAATACACTTCGCCACTGCCTTACGCAAGGCATACCTCTGTGGCATTGCAAATGCCACGTTCTGGGACCGCTGCACTATGGGGCCCGCTACCCACTATAATCTATTCTGAGTTCTTTTCGCATAGAACACATCCCATCTGTTGCCTTACTTAAGGCAAAGCACTTGGCATGTTGTTTGCCACCTTCTAGGCCCTTTTATGTTGTGGGGCCCATCGAGGTACTATTCATTATGAATAGTACATAGGCGGGGCTCATCACCCAACTTGGCCAATTTTGAGTGTCCTGTACACACAGAGCACATTTCCACTAGTGCCTACGCGAGGCATGGCTCACGGCATCCCGAATGCCACTTTTTGGCCCTAATGGCCTGTTGGGCCCAAAATGGGCCCATTAAGCCAAAACTCAATGTTTGGGGTCGAATTTGGAAAAACATTGTTCTACAAAGTTGTTCCTCATGTCGAATAACACTTATAGGCTCAGGGTGCACATCTTGAAGCGACCACAGTGAGCCCCACACGACGGGTTCCAAACTATATGCTGCGCATATAGACCTATGTGTGCAACATATAGACCTATGTGCGCAGCATATAGACCTATGTGCGCAGCATATAGACCTATGTGCGCAGCATATAAGCTATGTGCTGCGCACATAGCCCTATATGTGGCGCACATAGGTTTAAAAATTTTCAAATCCGAGCAAAAATTACAAAATTGCCACGCCCAAAAATTGTTCTATAAATATAGAGCTCGGGGTTCATTTGAAAGGATCCCGAATTTGCTCAAAGAGCAGCCAAACCTCTGCCAAAATTACTCCACAATTAATTAGGCCCCTAATTAATTAAATCACTTGGATTTATGGATAAAATTGGCTTAGTTAGGCTCCCTAAACATGGAAGGAAGGAAGATCAAGAAGAAAAAAGCCACTGCCTAGAGGTAATTCTTCAAATTTTTCCCATTTTCTTCTGTTTTTGTTTAATTTTTGGGACTATATGCTGCGCATATAGTCTTATGTGCACCACATGTAGCACATGTGTGGCGTACATAGGCCTATATGCAGCGTATATAGGCCATAATTTCCAAAGAAAACCCTATTTTCTCCCGATTTTCATCGATTTTTTTCCCGATCTAGCCAATTCAAGGCCATTCAAGGCTTTTCCACGCCTTAGGTGCCTTGGATCTGCCCTAAATCTTGCTGGATCTAAAATAATTTTAACTTTAAAATTATTTATCATGATTTGGATGCAAATCCACGAGCCAAAACCTGATTTTGGGTCCGATCTACCTAGATTGGGGCCGGATCTAAGGTTTCTACTTGAAAATTTTTGATTTTCTTTTGGTTTTTCAAACTATGTGTGCCACATATACATCTATGTGCGCCACCCATAGGGTATGTGTGGCGAACATAGATCTATGTGCAGCACACAAAGATCCTGGTTTTACAGAAAGACTCTATTTTCACCCGATCCGCTCCGGATCTGAATTTTCCAGTGACTCCAGTAGCTTTTCCATGCACTTGGGGTTCTAGATCTGTCAAAAATTGTCCAGATCTATTTGATTTTAGCCTTAAAATTAATTATTTCAATTAATTACTTAATTAATTGTTTGGTTTACAAAATCAGAGGCCGATTCATGCTCAAAATGAGGTACTGTCGTCATTAATATTGCATATTTTAATCTGTAGATCATTTATGTACTGACAGATTTAATTTTCTTGCAGATTTACAAGCTATGTGTGCTACATGTCATGCTATGTGTGCTACACATAGCCTATGTGTGGCGCACATAGCCTGATGCGCGACGCACATAGTTCGGGTTTTTCCAGAAAAACCATATTTCGGGTCGTATTTTTGACGTATTTTGACAAATCCAGTAACATTTGATGTTTGGCAGTAACTCAAGTGTATTGGATATGTCATAAAATAATTTTTTAAATTAATTTTGACCTCAAAATTAATTTTTACGATAAAACGCAATTTTTGATCGTATAAATGCGGTTTTTCTAAATGATTGGATTCAAATTGGTTGAGGGGCTATCTCCAAATTATTCCAAATGATGTTAGCACTCCTATTTGATTTTCCATGATCAAATAAAATAATTTTGTCTAAAATTATTTTTTTTATAAAAATGAATTTTCACGATTCTACTTGTATAAATTCATATAATTATTGCCAAATAATTATTGGATTTTGACTCTTGGTTCATGCTTTTCACATGACATTAGACTAGTCAAATAAATCCTAAATTCATTTGCTACTAATGAATTTATTTATGTTTATTTTGCATATTTTTATTCGTGCATTTTCGGCTCATGTCCCTTGAGGTGGAATAGTGCCCAAGGAGGAAGGGGATATTACTTAATACCCCAAAATTATGTATGCATGGAGAATTTGTAATAGGGTAGAATTATTTAATTTGGTCTGTAATAATTCCCCCTATTTCCCCGTGTGTATCCCCTATTTCTTAGAT
>CANYBF011451500.1:0-13402 GCA_948192965.1 Dalechampia spathulata | reverse complement strand
TGCTTGCCCATGATTAGTATTTTCACATGCATGGTAATAAGACGACGGTCATCCCTTGTTGGGTATATGATGGTTTCCGGGAGGGGAAGTCATTGTATACGCGACGGGAGCATGTTACCCCCGGTGAGCTGGGTGTGACACCTTCTCTATGTCAAATGTATTCATTGAGGAAACCATATCTGCAATGATACAATACACATCAGTTATGAGAAAATAAACAGCAAGTACTATAACTAAAAAAGATGAGGATAATAATAAAAATTGTACTCACAATGAGATGTATCCCTTATGTATGCTAAAGTTATCCCTTAAGAAAACCAAATTTGTAATGATATAATACACATTAGTTATGGATAAAAAATAATAGGTACTATAACTCAACAAGATGAGGATAAACATAAAATTTTTATTTATAGTGAGATGTATCATTTTGTATGCTAAATATATCCCTCAAGGAAACCACATTTCCAATGATACAACACACATTAGTTATAGATAAACAAATAGAAGCAACTATAATTGAACAAACATAAATCAAAAATCATTTGCACATAACAAAAATTGCAATAAAATCATATCCAATGAATAGAAAAGAAGAAAATAGAAAATAATTTATAAATAGATAAAATAATATAAAATTTATTAATAATAACCACATGCAATCTTAGAATAGCAAACAATACCTTAATAATTTCTATTAATAGCTAATCAAATAATAAGGCAAAGATCAACCAATTCAACCTAAAAATCAAACATGAATGCTTGAATCAATCAATACAAAAGAATACAAAAATGGATAATTATGTGATACTATATTTTTTTTAACTCTTCATTGATAATAATTACAATATACTTCTTTGTATAAATAAATATTAAAGATAGTTTTGTAAGATAAATCTTAAGAATGAGAAATGTAATTATTTAAAAAAATTAAAATAAAAAAGAACTAGTTACATAGTATAAAAAATGAGACTTATATAAGAAAAATAGGCGAAGATGAAAAAGAAAATATGAAAAAGGTATTTTACCTAAATTTAAGGAAAATTGAAAAAAATTGAGCTAAAAAAGTTAAATACACAAAATAATAAGTTACATAGTTATGTAGTTATGTAGTTAACCCTTTAATATTTTTATATCACACTTAAGAAGCCTTGGTAGGCAATTAACCAATTATCAAATTTAGGAGGAATTTTCATAATATTGTTACAAATTTATATATTTTAAAATCTATCAATTTTAATCAATAAATTTTTATATTCCCAAAATATACTTCCTTTTAACTCTTATTTTATTAATAAAAAGATAAAATAGGAGAATGTTGAATTTTGAGGTATATTTTTTAACTAAATATCAATTTGACTTTTTAATTAAATTTTGGTTATATTCATGTTTTGAATTATTATTTTACTCTTTCTTATTTAATACTTTAACAAATATTAATTTCTTTAATGCCATACCTTTCACTTTCATTCATTCTGCTTGCTATTATCATCACTACCACTCATCACTAGCAATCATTTTCATTACCAATGTCATAATATTCATCACTCTTCTTCTTTGATTTTTACCATTATATATCATATAATATATATGATAGATAAATTTATTTATAAATATACCAGACTATATAATACTGAAATTTAAAAAATTGAATAATAAATTTTTAAAACAATACTAAATTATTTATTTAAATTTTTGTAACTAAATTATTTATTAAAATTTTTGCATTTGTACTAATATTTTATTTTAAATTTTTTTTGCATTTGTCTATTTTACTATTTTTTATTTTTTTACTTTTTCAAATTTTTGGTAGAGATTTAGCAAAAATTCAATTACCAATAATGGCTACTGATCAACAAGTTGCTAGTGATAGGGGTGGAGGTTTTCCCTACTCAAGTGTAAAATAGATATTTTCTATTTATATTTTATTTATTTATTTTAGGGACGTGATGGGTGAAACATTGTGATGTCTTCTCCTATCCCACCCAACTATGCTCCTAATGATCTTTACGGGAGAGTGACTAATCAACCTTGGATGATATTTAGGGACTAGGCATGATGACAAACACTTGCTAGGCTTATCTATAGCATAAGATATTCCCCCTGCCTACACATGGAGTGTGATAATTAAATATATGTATCAATTTTATTATCAATAAAATAAGTAGTCAGATTTATTCAATCATCATGTCTCGTTATTATTCTATCATGCCTTTCTCTTGTATGATACTAGTACTATCTGAAGAGCTCATTATGCTTTTCTAATTAGGATGATAATATGAGTGATGCTCATATGTGAGGCTTGGCTTGATTATGAATTGATTATCCATGAGGTTTGAATATTGGCTTGTGTAAGAGATGTCTTACACAAGCACCACACAGGTCCTATTAAGGGTTGAATTCTATACTTATGACACTTAGCATTAGAGCTAAGACTGATATAATTAAGTGATTTTGACATTGTACAAGTATGATATTATATGATTGAGAGTAGTTCAGACAATTTTGAGATTAAGTAGGTACATGACTATCCAATTTTGAATTACTCAAGCTATTTTGAGATTTATATCAATATGAAATTGTACAATAGAGAGTAAGTTAAATATTTGATAGTACTATCCATAGTGACAATGTATGTGCCTTCTTGATACTATATAATTATATTCTTCATAGTTAAGCGCACTCAACTTAGAGTAAGTTGTTGAATTAGCAACCTCCAACAAAGTTTCTTAGGAAATATGTGAACATCATACATATTGGGAAGGTCTCATGCTCACATTGAGATGCTTTAGAAATGAGTTTATGGATTTCAAAATATGTTGAGTAAAACACATAAAAGCAAGTGTGCATTGAGGCATTTATGAATTAATTGGATTGTTAAATCTTAAGCTATTGTGCATTGATGCATTAATGGACTGAATGAAAGTACTCGAGGCTACATTAGTTTGAGTAAATGTACTAATAATATGTTTAACAGATATGGAATTGCTTAAGTTACGATAACTCAAGTGAGTTATTTATGAAAATATGTGAATTTTTTTATTATGGCAAAGTAATTTATTTATACAAATGTGTGAATTTCTCTATAGTGGTAGAATAATTTATACTAATAATGTATTTATCATATGTAGAATTACTTAAGTTGTGATAGCTTGAGTGATTTGTTAGTGAAAACATGTGAATTACCCTGTTATAGTAGAGTAATTTATTGGTGACAATGTGTGAATTTCTTTATATTGGTAGAGTAATTACATATGAAATTTTCTCTCTTTATAGGTGGACCAATAGATCTTGAGGTTGCTCAAAAAGAGGCAATTGTAGGTACTTGTCATACCCGCATATGAGACCTTAGTAGTTTGCTTTTAATGTATGCGAATGTATATGTATACGTATGCATATGAATGATCGGATGTGTGTGTTTGTGTATGTATGTGCCTATATGTATTACCTTCTTAATTTGTGAATGGCCTTATGAATGTTGGCGCATGAATATGATGATGTTGAGTGCATGGATTGAGTGACGTGATATTGTATCTATAGACGTGTGTTATTATGTTATGAGGATGGGATGTGAGGGTGTTGCCGCCTTATTGAGGTAACTCCATAGTATAAGGGGCAAACACCGAGTTTAGCATGCTATGAGGGAGGTTTTAAAAGTGTTTATACTTGATTTTGAGTTAGGTATGTTGAGTATGAGCTTAGGAAGAGTGGGAGAAGAAGGTTTGAGAATGGTACGGGTGTACAGGATCACTGTATAGGCATACCAAAACAGGGGAATTGAAGGAGTTAGGTTCCTGGAGGCCGTACGGGCATACCAAGGAGTGGTCCGGCCGTACGCAAACTCGCAGGAAATTGGGTTTGTCAGGTGGATTGAGGACGTACGGGCGTACAAAATATGGTACGGGTGTACAAAATGCGTAAAGATATTTTACATGTTTTGACTCAGTTTTCCTTCACCCTTAACCCTCTTAAACCCTCTTAAACATTTCCTAAATATTAGAGTTAGAGTGGCTAAGCTTTTGGCTTGTGTGAGAGCGATAGATTGACGAGGTGCTCGATAGTGATAGGATTGACAGAAGTAGTTTGACTCCAAGTTCGTGCTATGCTTATGTGATATGTATTGGTTTGACTTGTTCTTGCCTTGAGACCTAAGGAAGGTCTAGGAATGACGTTTCTTATTCGTATGTTAATGTTTGATGCATGTTATCATTTATCTATGATGAAATAAGGATAGCTCATGATTTAAACATGCATAAGCACTTGTATGGCATGCATGGAGCTAAGGAAGGAAAAAAAAAGAGAGTGATGAGGGCAGAGCTAGACGCTCTAAGCATACTGGGTCAATAATGATGATGGGATTCTAATAGGAATCATTTAAATGAATGCCCTCTCAAAAGGGAGACGAGTCTCGAGACTTATAATAGGAAAAGGGTGCAAAGCACCACATGTTTATATGCCCTCCTTCAGAAGATGAGTACCGGTACCTACAGGGACCCAGTATGTGCGAAAGGAATGTGCACAATGACAGGAAAACAAGAGTGAATGAGTGAAATGAGGAGGAGGAAGAGTGAAAGGCAATGTTAGATTTGCATTGCATGTACTAGAAATGTGTGCTATGACGGTCTGTATAATGGTGTTATTGTTGGATTGGAATGTTTGATATATAATGCTTATGATGTTTTGCTATGTAATGAATTATACCTGGGTATTTGACTTATGTTCACTTAGCACCACTGAGTTTATCATTTGATGAACGTAGGTTCAGAGCCCTCAGGAGAGCGTTCAGAGAAGCAATGATAGAGGTCGTCAGTAGAGAAGGCTATTCTAGAAGTGGTATGGGACCTCAGGGCCATACCTCGAGTCATTTTTGTTAGAGTAGTTCTGTTGATCCTAGTGGCAGTAGTCTACTTTGTATTTTATGGTGTATTTATGCAGGAATTATACAAACCATATTATATGACTAGTATCATATGTATATAATATGATTAGGTTGCTTGTCGACACGAATTGCCTGAATGAATGATTGTTATACAGGTTACGATATGCCTTATATATTGTACCACGTTGTCACTTCTGTTCGCCACTTAATACAGGGACGTGTACCCATACAAACCTTAATAGATTTTAGAGACGATGTATCCCTTGTGGTATAAGCAGCGATTTTTCCTTTGGGGAGGATTGATACTTATACTACGGGAGTATGTTACCCCAGGTGTGGGCTGGGTGTGATAGTAACAACATCTATCTTAGCATGGAGTGGAATGGTTGATTAAAGTGAGATTGTTGTGGTGTTACGCAGATTGATGTTGAATCCATTTGGGATTACTTATATGAGAAGTTCTAGTAAGAAGTGAAAGGTAATTCACATCATGAGTGATATATGTTCTGAATGTATGAAAAATTATTGAACAAAGAGATAAATGGAGTCACTTGTTCATTTGGAGAAAGTGGAATTGCTTATGTCGAGAAGAAGTATCTGATCTAAATACTAGTATACCTTAAGTATGGGAGTTTGGGACAAGATAAGAGGCTATCAAAGGAAGAAGTGCACATTTTGGGTGTTTTACATTATCTTGGAATATGCAAATCAGGTGTACTAAAGGTAAGATAGTCATGAGTTAGGCATTGATCTAAGAGCGTATGGGAGTGCAGATAACAAGCATGGTGATAGAGAATATGTTAGACGCATGACCTACACTAACTCTTGGAACTTGTGATGAGTGGAAGTGTTTGACGAAGTGGATGGAGTCTCATATAAGTCAAAGTTACCATAATCAAGGAAGTAGAATTCAATGTTCCTTATTTTCTTCATGATGTTTATACCATATTGATAATAAGGTTGATGTTTTATCTCAATAATGAAGATGATCTTATCAACATGGGTGATCATAGTTTAGGAAGTTGAAGATAAGGAGTACTTCATCAAACCTCCTAATAATTGAACCTAAGATTATGACTTTTCAAAGTTATAATCAATGGGGTCATTAACTCTTTGAGTAGGGGGAGAGTGCCATGGGTGGAGGTTTTCCCTACTCAAGGGTAGAATAGATATTTCTTATTTATATTTTTATTTATATATTTTAGGGATATGATTGGTGACACACTTTGATATCCCCTCTTGCCACACCTAACTATGCTTTTAATGCTTTCCAGGGGGAAGTGACTAACCAATCTTTGGTGATGTCAGGGGGACTAGGAATGATAGCATGCACTTACTATGCTTCTCTTTAGTATACAATATTCCCCTTTGCCTACATACAAAGTATGATAATTGAATCTAAATTTCAATTTCATTATCAATAAAACAAGTAGTCATATTTATTTAATCAGCATGCCTCATTATTATTCTATCATGCCTTTCTCTTGTGTAATGCTAGTTTCATCCAAAGAGCTCATTATGCTCTTTTAATTGGGACAGTAATGCGAGAGATGCTCATATGTGAGGTTTGACTTGATAATGAATTGATTATCAATGGGGTTTGAAGGTTGGCTTATGTAGAGGTATCTTACATAAGCGTTGCATGGGTCCTTGTCGAGGGTTGAAATCTATACCTATGATTGTTGGATGGTGGTGGTTAGTGGTAGTGATGATCGATGGTAATGATAAATATGATGACTAATATTTGAATTTTGAATTTAAAGAATTATATTAGGGGGTAATATTTGTTTTTTAAAATTTTGATAAATTGAATTTGACATATGTCTCATGTATTTAAATTTTCTAATATGTTCTTATATTTAAAAGCCTTGAATATGATATTTATCTAGTTTATCCTTGATGAAATTAAAAATAATTTCCCCTAAATCTATTTTTCTTCTTCTTTTTCTATTATTCTTCTAATTCTTCTTCTTTTTTTTCTTCTTCATCGTCTTTGTAATTATTCTTTTATTATACTTATTCTTCTTTCTTTTTTATTTTTCAAATTTAAATTTACTATGTTTTTCAATTGTTTGTTATATGATTTGATTTTTTAATTTTTATGATATTTTTGTTGTATGTATTATTTTTTGTTTGATTTTATTTCATGGTAAATATATATATATATATATATATATATATATATATATATATATATATATATGTATATATCATATTATACCAACATATATCATATACATAACGTATATTAGTACATAAATATATATTGTATATATTGGTATATATATATACAAACATAAAATTTGGTATTTATCAATATATGTCATGATATTTATTGATAAATACATATATACAATAGATAAATATATTTATTTACTAGTATATTAGTAAATAAATATATATTATATAATTTAATTATAGATATTAACTACAAAAATAAAATCAAAATATAAATAATCAAAAAATATTAAAAAATGAAAAAATACAATCAAACAATATAACAAAAAATTGAAAATAAGAATAAGAAGTATTTGATGAAAAAAGATAATAAGAAGAAGAGAAGAGAGAAGAAGAAAAATTTAAAAATAAAAAAGAAAAATAATATAATAAAAATTAGAAAAGATAATATTGTAAATATAGAATAAAAATTACAAAAATTGAAATTTAAAATGAAACTCATATAAATTTAAAATGACAAGCGAAAATAACATTAGATGCAACTTTTATAAATTGAGATAATATGGATTAAGAAACTTGAAAATATGTGCAAGTATGTTAAATTATGAAAATAGGATAAGAATTAAAGCCCACACGGGCGTAGCTCAGTTGGTACTCGGGTGAGTGTTGAGACTTAAGAATTCACGGTTCAAGTCCTGGCAGCCGCAGTGTGGGAGTTACGCCATCTGGGTGGACTCCTTGTGGGCACTAGGATCTGGATCCCATCTAGGAGGCCGCTGGGTACCGTGATTTACCCCTCCACAACTGGTCGGGCTCGGGTGTGGGGGCCCTTGGGGTGAGGGCATCACCTTTTGAGACAAGGATAAGAATTAAAACTTTGAATGAAGGGTGATTGAAGTCAAAGACAGTGATTCCCGTCAGAGTGCTTATTTGAATTTTAAAAGATTTCTATGCACAATTAATTTAATTTAAAAAATTACATATATTCAAATGAAAAGTTAAATTACCGTGCCATCAACTTGACTTCAGCGAGGAACATCTATTATAATTTTGAAAGTCCATCGGTAATGTTTCGTTAACTCTTTTAATTAATTTTTAACGGTATTATTTATATTAAATTTATTGATGAGTATAACTTTTTATTGTTTTATTTTATATTGTTATCATTATACAATAACTACAAAAAATTAAGCTAATAACTAATGTAAGAAAATCTATAAAGTGAAATAAAATTTCGAGTCAGAGACTAATTAAATTTTGATTAAACTAACTTAACAAATATTTAAAAGTAAGAACAAAATAATTTAAAATAATTTAAATAAAGAATAATGGAAAAATAAGAATAAATAATGCATCCATCAACAAATTCATGAATTTCAAAAGCCCATTAAATTTGTTCAAATTATCATTATAATTGTAAAAATAAAAATGATAAAAATATTCTTCCAAACTAATTAAATTAATTAAAGTTAAATTTTCATTTTATTATTTAATTAAAAGAAATTAAAAATGAAATAAATTTAAGCAAAAAATCTTTCAAAGCAATATAAAACCCAAATAATGATTCTAAGTTATTTAAAATGGGTTAATAACTCTGGATATTATTGAACTTTGACTTTTTTCCAAAGGTGTATTGAATATCAATTTTTTCATTATCAAATATTACTTTTATTTCATTTACAGATCAAAGCATAAAACAAGAATAAAAAATGGTTTAATGATGGATAAGGAATCCCATTCGTAGCATTTAAGAGGTGGGGATGGAAAATGGTTGGAAATAAACTAATATACACCCCATTTACTAATTTCTTAACCCTTATATGTATATATACTTGTATTTCTTTTTAAAACCCATCAATCAAAGCTTAATTACATGTATTTATATACTTAATATATACTTTAATATACCATATTTAATTTAAAATACCATCCATCAATTTCCTCAATCAATTAAAATATAATAATTACCTTCTCTCTCCATCCACTAATACTAAAATCCAAAGCTACTTTTTCAAATACCAATCCCACTACTAATTTAATATACTATTTAAAATCTAATTTAACTTATTCTAATATCATTTATCTATTTATCTATTTACATACCATTAATTAATACCTTACTCATTTATAACATCATCATAACCAACTTATGACATCATAATGATATCATAATTAAAAATACTAATTATACTTTTCTAATATTTATATTTTATTATATACTCTTACTAACTCATCATTAATTCATAATTATTCATTTTCTAATAAAAATCATAATTAAATTCATATGCTTACATCATGCTTACATCATTATCACTCAATTATGACATCATAAATAATTTTTAATTCAAAATTTCCAAAATTTGCATATATCAAATTCAAGTTAAAACATTCATCTTGAGCTAACTTAATTAATCATACTAAGTGTTTTCAACATCGAAAACCTCAATTAGTCACTGTTCAGGGGTCGTTCCAGTGGTTCTCGTTAAAATTTCAAATTTTAACATTAAAGCTATAAACTCTAATCTTATCATATAACTATCATCATAATCATAATTTCACATCATTTACACACCAATAACATATAAAACATAACATTTCAATCAATTCATATATGCGAAGTGTGTGATTGATTTAGGATGTGACATTCTACATGATTGTTAAAAGGAGTGGGTTAGTTTTAAGCAAAACTAAAATGACTTTATTTCAAACTAAAATTAGATTTTTAGGTCATAATATATATCAAGGTATTATAGAACCAATAGAAATAAATTTATCTTTTGGAGAGAAATTTTTGGATGAAATAATAAATAAAGCCCAATTACAACAATTCTTAAGATGTCTAAATTATGTTACAAATTTTTATCCAAACTTGAATAAAGTAATAAAACCTTTACATGATGGGTTAAAGAAGAATCTTGAACCATGGAATAAAACACATACTATTATTATTCAACATATTAAAGCCTTAGTAAAAACTATGCCTTATTTGTATATACCAGACAGATCTTTTAGCTTATAAGATTGTAGAAACTGATGCTTCAAATATAGGATATGGAGGTATTTTAAAACAAGTTAAAAATGATAAAAAATGTATTATACAATTTACTCTAGGACATTGGAATCCTACTCAAGTAAATTACTTTATAATTAAAAAGGAAATTTTATGTATTATCTTATCTGTCTCTAAATTATAATCTAATTTATTAAATTAAAAATTCTTATTACGTATTGATTGTAAATCTGCTAAAGAAGTTTTGCAAAAAGATGTTAAAAATCTTGCATCAAAATAAATTTTTGCACGATGGCAAGCTATATTAAGTATTTTTTATTTTGATATTAAGTATATTAAAGGAAAGAATAATAGTATTCCTGATTTTCTAATACGAGAATTTCTCTATAGAAATGGAGGATAAAAAGAAGAAAGCCAATAAAACCAAAGAAATTAGAGAATTTAGTTCATCTTCTTCTAAAACCAGTTCCACACCTAAAGCCTTATCAGACCATTCTGAAGAAATTATAAAGCCAAGATCTAAGTTGATAAAATCATGGGCTGATATTACTAAGGAAGAAACTAAAGTACAACTTATAAAGAATTGGGTGGGTCAATTTATCCAATCTTTAGAAATAGCTTAAGCAATAACTAGTATAATCACCAGAGAGAAAAGTGGTGTAGGTAAAATTATTCCTCCTCCTTTCGTAAAATATGAGGTAGGAGAATGTTCATCTTCTAAAACCCTATCTCAAATCAATTTAAAACCTTTGGTAAAAGTAAATCAACCTATCCAAAAGCTTTCAACAAATTTTCCTAAACATCACAATGGTTTCAGGGAAATTATTTCAGAAACAAAGTTTGTTATTGAAAATGGTATGTCAAATAATCCATGGGATATTGTAAATGATGCATATCCAAAAAATTGGGTTTTTCAAACCAAAAAATTTTTCTAAACCTCAAAAATATTATTTTCCTATATTACAGGAAACTGATTCTGTAAGTATAAAACATAATTTTGATACAAAAGATAAAAATATAATTTTGTATTCATTAATAAAAATAAGGAGGATTTTTGCATCCTTCTAATTGAAACCAACCTCTGCACCAGTCTATTAAATTTATAACGAGATTCTTCTCATATAAAACCACAGTCATTTCATATAATTATTAAGACTATATTGATGCTTGGTCTAAAGTCTTTGTATCCAAAATCCTTCATATACTCATTCATGGTTCATATAGTTGGATACAACCATAAAACACCAAACTACCCCTCTGTGGTTTATTAAATGTGGTATATATTCAAAAATATTGACAGTATATTATCATTAGATTTATTAAAAGCTTATCCATACTTTAAAACCTATTTTCAACCTTCTCTATTAGAGAAAAAATACTCCTGACTTCTACTCTTTGGTATGACCTTCTATATTCCTTGGGTATACCAATGGTATTGTGATGTATCGTATCAAACAGGAACTAATGTACCTATACTTGTAAAGAGACATAGAGTCAAATGGTGGAATGCTTTCAGAAATTCTACATTTGACCATACTGTAAAAGAATGGTGTGATCGAAAAAATAATGTCTCTACAGGAAATGTCACACCTCTAAGTAGAGACATGTCCTGTAATGAAACCCTGAAACTCCTCCCACAAGCTTCAGAATTTTATTACAAGGGAAGACAATCACAAAACAACACATCATTCCAAAATATACCAAGCAAGCCAATTAAAATTTTTTTTTGATCGTAATACTTAGACATACCTCGAGGAGATAAGAAACAACACTAAGATAATTATAGCATACAGTGGAAAACAAATATATACATGACCACAGTTATCCCCAGTGGCATCAACAAGTAGTAGTCAAAATAACACAACATAGTATTACTGCTAAAAATGAAAAGAGAATAGACCGCATACACAATGCCTGTAAGAGCCTGTCTAATAAGTCCGAGCAACACTTGTGAAAACCTCAGAAGTCGTGTACCACACTGCTAACAATTACCGCTATCCCTATCTAACCTCAGATGTGCTCAAACCTGCATTCATCAAATGACAAACGCTGAGTAAAACTCAATGGCGTTAATAACTGAATGCAATAAATAATAATATAGAAGTATAGAGAATTTCAAAGTAATAACATAAAAATCATTATTACGTGGAAGCATAAAATCACATGTCAATAATATCTATTTAAAGTAGTGTACAGTTCAAATCCCAGTGTAAGCATATTCATCCATATATAATTCAAAAATTCTCATCTCATTACTCCATAATACCTGGAATCATCTTTGCTTTTCATTCATAGCATCGCAAACACTTCATGTATTTCCATAACCACAATATACCATTCCAGTTTAAAATGAATGTATGCAAATATGAAATGAATTTATAAGAATGCAATGTTTTGTACTCTCCCTTAATCAGTCTGTTTCACTATCGTATCTTAATTCACCAATCATATTTTCAATCATAATATATTTTTTTTGGAATAGGACTATACTCAGCATTCAATAATAATAAATAACATACGTGACTGAACTTAGCATATGGGAAGCGACTGTACTCAGCTTCCTTATAAATATCTCAATACATATTCAATCTCAACATATCACAATAACCTCACTTTTCCGTCCTTATGACGCCATGAAATGATATTATGAATTGCCGATGCATTATCTAATAATGAACATGATTTATATGATATGATGCATTGGGATATTTGAGTGAATATCTTAATGTAACTCAGAGCATACGACTTAATAATTATTATGCAATGCGTGTGTGATATTATCTCAGACTTATTTATTAAGTCGAGTATGATAGCACTGACCTTTAGGGGCTTTCCCCTTACTTACGTGTCTCGGGGACACGTGAACAGGCTCCTCAGTAGGCCCTGTAATTATATATATATATATATATGTGCTTAGTAATAACTCAAAAGATTTTCAATCATTATCCAATCACATAATTCACGCCAAGTAATAATATTCACAACATAATTATTATTCTCACATTTCTAAAATAAATAAATCATATAAAATCATAGCGTAAACAAGAAGATAATATGTTATTGTCACTAAAGAAATTAATAGAGAAAACAATCATATTATATTTATTATTAAAATATATCTCTTATTATGAACTAAGATAACATAATTTTGATTATAAAATAATTAAATCTTAGATCTACAGACTTCATGCCATTTATAGTTAACAAAACTTATCTTAAATAAATACTTTAGAATTCAATAAAATCAATAAAATATATAATAAAAATAGTAGTAATAAATAATCTCAATTTATAAATTTAATCACTATAAAATTTTCCTACTAAATAAATAAAAA